>JAJLZA010000003.1:600000-774136 GCA_030571925.1 Yamadazyma epiphylla
GTAAACTACTGGAATCCAACAAGCACAAAGAATTGCAAAAATAATGAATGTTTTCCATCCGATATTTTCAATTGCAATCGGAGTTATTTGCACAACAGCGAATACACAAAGCCAATTAAAAGCGGATGCAATCGCTTGAACTCTTGATCTTAACCTGGTAGTGTTGATTTCTGCAGCCAAAAACCATGGAACTGGAAGCCACCCTACTCCTGTAAAAATCTGATATAAGAAAACAAAAAATGTTGCACCTACTGAACATCCATAACCACCGACTGAAAGCAAAATAGATACCATTACAAAACAAAAAGAAAGACCAGCCGCTGATATCATAAGAAGCTTTCTTCTACCTAACTTCGGATTATCAATACTCCAGAGAGGAATAAATGAACCAAGGAGATAAACAATTGATGTACAACCAGCAAGAATCAAAGATGTAACCCTGCTCATATTCATTGCGCTTGTAAAAATCGTTGGTGCATAATAATTGATGAAATTCGATCCCGCAAATTGTTGACCAAACATAACGAACATAGAAATTAAAACTCTTCTGAAGTTTTGAATGTCCCCACCTTCAAATAACTCTTTAATCTTAAATGGACCACCCCGTGATTCCATTTCCACTGCAGTTTCTATTTCGATTCTAAGTTTCATAACATTCTGAGAATGCACCGTTGATTCATTTCCATCCAATGCTGCTAACACACCAGCTGCTTCATCAGACCTACCCTGTTGAATTAGCCAACGAGGACTCTCGGGTAAGAAAAAGGTTTCAAAAAACAATGCAATTGCAAAAAGACCCTGTAATGAAATAGGGAATCTCCATTGAAACGAAGTGGTTGTGTAAGAAGTACCAAAGCCAACCCAGTAGGAAATAACTACCCCAGCAATGGTTACAATCGCTTGCCATGTTAAAAGTTTCCCTCTATTACCACCTGTAGCACACTCTGATTGATATACTGGGATAGTTGACAGGTTGAACCCATTTCCTATTCCTGTTATGATTCTTCCAGCATACCATTGGCCTCTACCATACGATGCCCCAAGTAAAATTGTCCCAATAATCATAATAAGAGCACCAAAAAACATCATAGCTCTTCTTCCGAGCCTTTCACCAATAAAGAAAGCGATAATCGAACCAAGAACACACCCCAAATCGTAAACAGATGTAAGCAACCCTCTGACAGTAGCATTTGGGTTATCGAATTGTTCTAAGAATATAGGATCTCCGATAATTGAACCCATAACTCCTTGATCATACCCCAAAAGTAAAAATCCAGTACATGAACAGAATGTCACCACATAACGGAGGGTTTTACCTCTTGCAAAATAACGAGACTTAAACCAAGAGTAATCCATTGTCGAATCTATGCTTTTACATTAAATGCTTGAAGTATTTATAACCTTCAAGGTGTGGGGTAACCTTTATGAAAAAAGGTTTCATGTTAGTTACACTGCAATTTCCAAGCATTCGGACTATCAAACGGAAAATTGACATCGGCCGATCATTGATGCTCATTAGTTCTTCCTTTTCCTTTGAAACTTTTCGTAATGCTTCGGAATTGGACTTCTTATAACGAGCATTCTTTTCCGGCATATTCAGATATTATTAAGAATCATTAAAACTATTCAGGATTAGTATTAGTGATTTATACTAGCCCCACAATTTTTCCGTATATTGTTTTAAAGACCAAAGTCCGAGGGGAAGATCGCGGGGCACATTAATGACGGGTCGACAAATTGCCGGATAACGGGTTAATGCAACCATGACACAAATACTACTTCAAATTATAATTATTCCGATAATTTATTCTTCGTTCCCCTTTTATTTTAGTAAGTAGAAAATAAATATGCGTGTATTTTTTATTATTATTTCTATGATTTATAATTCTATTATTAAGCTCTTTTAAATATCGTTTTCAATGCAACATTTGTTTAATTGTTGATTATCTAATGGTAGAATAAGTTACATATCCTAAGAAAAATTAGAATGTTATATAATACTAGAAATGTCTAATAGGGTAGTGATCTCTTCGATATAAATAAGTTCTTTCCGCATTCTTTTTAATAACTTTTAAAAACTGTGAATTTCACATCTAACTGGTATCATTCTTCAATTTCAATTGAAGTTGTGAATTTTGCTCAATTATTTCAGTGTATTAATTTCAAGATAAATTAGTATATCGACTAATTTATTTTTTGTATATTAAACATTGCAGTTTAGCCTGTTTTTTAAATTCTTTAGGTTTTCATTTACAAACAATCAGTTTTTCACCAATTTTGATCGCAAATTGTCTTTACTTTAAACGATTCACTTTTATTATTATTAATTTACAAAAATTTCTGCTAGTATATAAATACTATTGGGAAATGAAGGAAAGTTAAGTAGCTCAAAATGCCAACAGATATTACCATTTAACACTTATAAGCTGTTGATTTATAATTGAGCTTCAATTTGATCCAAAGCTGTCACTATTAAATAAAGAAAAATAGAGTGTATTACAAGTATTATATAGTTCTAAAAAAATACTCTAAAAGATAATATTTCCATGTTGGGATCGTTAAATGATTTGTAAAATACTTTTTTCGTTAAGTAAGGATAAATTTACAAAGCTACATTTGAACCATACACGACAAAATTTCACTGATTAACAAAAATTCATTTGTGAAGTCTATGCTTAGCCGCTAGCTACACTGAATAATAATAAAATAATACTATTTGCTACAAGACCTTTAAATTGCTATTCAAAAGTAAACATTAAATACCGAATAATTCTTAGTTTATTTAGTACTTGCTTGGTTAATATAATATTTATTTAATATGTATTCTTATGAGCTCAATTTAACTTGCAGAATATTCATGATAATTCAGCATCTCTACTCTTCATAAAAAAGTTGTTTCCATCTTTCTTTTATAATAAGCATTAGACTCATATTTTTCACCATTTATTTCCAAAATTTCTTCAACGATTATCGTAAAAGTTACTTTTTTCTAGACATATCCCTAACCACTGAACGTTTTTAACGATAACTAAAACTGAATACATGTAAATAGATTTTTTCAGCACATTATATATACTTCAAATTACTACCAAGTACTAACAGCATAATCTATCATTATCTACCTCATACTCCCTCCTTATAGACTTTTCATATCCAACTGCCAGAAAGTAGTGACTAATAGTACAAACAATACGAGAATGCCTTACTTAACCAAGGCTAATTGAAAAATATAAAGTATTAAATAGAAAAATAACAAATCAGCGAAACCAATAGCTTTTCTAATGAATGCCAATGTCCAAAAAGAACAATGAAAGAAATCGATAATTAGTTTTCTATATTCGCTAATTTTCCGTAAATATGTTGTTCCAAGAGTTCTTTATTGAACCAATAGCCAAACGGCATTAAACAGAGTATCTTCAAGTAACGCAATATATATCATTGCACTTATTAAAACAGAAATGATCACAAAAGGTAGCCAGATTATATAAATCCGGCATCCATTCGAATAAAGTTAATACAGGTGACCTATAATTAAAATTTGAAATCAAAAGTCTTCGTGTATTTTAAAGGCAACTACACCATGAATTTGTCCAGAATAATAAGGATGTTATTTGGTATGCGGCCAAAAAAATTTGAGAGACCTTTTACCATCTTTATTAACTTTATCAATAATTATCTATTCAAGTTGTAGTTTTTCATTAAGCGTTGCCTTTGCACTACAGCAAACCCACGATACCACACTACATGAGCATAATTGACACGTACTTTCTGCTGATAATCAATAAAATATATGTATGCTATCTATCTAATCTTCAAAGGTGCCATTGACAAATAAATAAATATTTGCTTACATTCAATAAATACCAACCAAAAATATATCGCCATACGAGAAGCAAAAATGAATGTACATCGATAAACTTTATTTTAAAGCATTTCTGTACAAAAATTAAAAGCTTCAGGGAAAAATTGAAAGATTGTGATCTATACTTTAACATACACAGGTAGTTCATGCAATTCTTCTTCCTATGGTGCCCATACAATTTACTTGACCCTCATCATAAACACACATCTTTGGCAAAGGACTCACCCGATGTGACCAGACTGTTTCCACCTCAAGCCTCAACATCTATAAATTTGCATTTGACTTTCGTCGCTGATCTACTCAGGAACAGCACCTTCACTTCACTTAATACAGTAGCCATATTCTTCACTAATGATATCGTGTACATTATACTTTTCAGACACATCTTCTCAAGTTCCTGCTTGACCATTATCATCAGGCTCTTTTTGATGACGTTTTCTATTTTGATCCATTAAAGGTTGAGATGTTGACGACTCTTATGACAAGGATTTCCTTTCTTTGAAGTCTACAGTGCGTGTGTTTAGCATAATGTTTAGGTATGTTTTACCATACCATAAACACAAGTTAGACACTTGTTATTCAAAGTTGCGTGTATTAAATTCGATACCTTTTATATGTATTCGGTAAAGAATTTCAAAAGAAGCTGATGATGATAATCTACTGTTCTTATAACCAATAATCACTAAACCAAAAACTAATTTGAATACCTTTCTTCCAAGCTGAATGAAATAATGGCCCTCTGTATTTTCACTATTTCCAACAAATGCGGTAGCATTTTTGATCTCAAGTCGTAAAACTTTAATAATTATATAGCTAGAAATTGCGTACATTAAATTCCATTACTGCACTACAAGTTGTGGAACCAAAAGTAAAACTCTTTATGATTTCATAAGTGAACCAAAAAGCATAATTATTACGCCGGGTTCCTAAAACCCTTATTGCATTCAAAAGAAATCTTAATTCTTAATAAGGCACAATTGACTCGCTTATAAAGGAATTGAATCTTGAGATTTAGTTGTTACTTTATTTTAAGAGTAACTTATTCTATTAGCCAATTACCAAGTGAATGCTTCAAATTATATTTGTTGATAGAAATATAGAGTACAGATAAAGACAAAACTTTTGGAGAAATGCATTTAAGTGACTTTATCCAAAAGTTTTAAATATTAGCAAAGGTGACTGATAATATTTCTTTTAGTTATGTTTATTATTCATATTTCTCAACTTTTTATTTCGTATATGGATTAAAGTTTCAGATTGATTGGTTTTTTAAGTTTTGATTACGTATTTAGCAACTAATATTCTACTTGTTCAAGGGATGGTTGTAGTATTTTGTAGCATGTCTTCTGTTACTCTTCATGTTTAATTAGTTTTCTTAAGTTGATCTTTTTATTTATATTCTATATTGGTGTTATATTGGTATTCTGTGTTTGTTTTATGTATGATTATATATTCGATATATCAAATATCTTCCATTTCGGTGTATTATTTTTTATTTAATAGGTTATTGAGGAATCCAAAGGCTTACCTTTTGGTAAATTAAAAAATGTAAATTCAAATATTCAAGTACTTTGGTTGACAATAAAGGTTTGCATTAAAATAGTTCTTCTGTTTTTCTGCATGTTTTACTTTCTACTTAATTAAATAGACTTTTTGACTTATCACAGGATATTTTAATTATTCTCGAACCACAAACAGAGAATTCACACTTATACGAGCCTAGCTAATCAGCACATACCCGTATAATTAGATAGATTGAATAACTGCTTCATTCCTATTTCTGACTCGAAAAGATATCTGTTTATTAGAAGAAAACTATATCTATATTATTTTTCAGGTTTACAAGTCGTTTATTATTATTATTATTGTTATTATTATTATTATTATTATTGTTATTATTATTATTATTATTATCAGTTTTCATGGATTTATTCAGCATGTATTGTAAGCTACATAATACTACATAGTAGTAAGTTTTCAAGTAATTTTCATGTTTTTTAGTTGATGATTGAATTAATTTTTTGTTTAATGATTTGTTCATAATTTAGTTTGTCAGATTTGTTACTTTACATTTATTAAAATATTTAGTTTATTTTATTTTATGTAATTTCACTCGCTTCATAATTAATTTTGGAATTTGTCGTGTATTTGCATTTATAAATTTACATTTATAAGATTTGGTTCAATCAATTTTGTTAGACAACCTATCAGTAAAAGTATCAGCAAAAACATCATTTACACCCGAAACAATAGTTTGTTCATCGTATGGAACAATAGTTACAGGAAGCGAGTTAATGGCAACAATTGCCGAATCATAATCACCTTCTAAGACATGATTGAGTAGTATATACCGAGTTTGATTGAAAGTACTCATAAACCGATTCGAGAAACTTTGATGTGGTGTTATAGGTTTTATATTAATACCACAATAGTCCAATCGTATTTACCATATTTCTCCAAGATTGAATTTGCTTAACCTTTCGGCTTATATTGGACAGACATAATCGGTTCAAGAAGTCTCTAACTTATTTCTATATGTATTTGTCTTTACATTCTTCTTATTAGCCGTACATCCGGTTACAGAACTGTAACTCGAATCACATTCAGTCAAGAAACCTTTTTGAAGACATTTGACAAGCAAGTCAACCAAGTCAACTGCTTTATACAACATCTCTTTAGAACTCAACCAATTTCCCAAACTAACAAGGCCTGCTACTTATTCGGAGGCATCATCCAACTACACCAAGGTACGAATAATCAGCGATAAATTAAGTTCATCGCATACACCCAAATCATCTAGTTTCAACATAGATGATTCCAAATCCTTTTCAAAGACATATTATTAGGGATGATTTGAAACAATTTATCTATTAGGTGACGATTTCTTCAACGTGGAAGATGGTGTATTGTATATTTAATCAGTAAATTAAATAAGACCCGTCAGATCAACATTTATGAACTATAATTATAACTATCTTGTTCTTTAACTTTTACATTATTAACATGTTGAAAACACATATTTCAAACAATTTTTCTATCATAACGCCCACCATTTTTGAAGGTTTCAATTTAGGTAAGTTTTCCTTAATGGAATAGATTTAAGTTGTGAAATTTATTATCCTTTTTGTTGTTTTTCTTTTACTTTAGTATTTCAATACCCATCTTAGAGCAGTCTCCTTAACTTAAAAAACTTGTAAGTCTAAATATTTGGTTTTATTTGTGTGTAATAGCCGGTAACGTTTAATTGTTTGGGAGTTATAGAGATAATTCATGTTTAATAAATGCACTCATTTTGATATAATTTTATCACATTTAAAGCTAACTTTAGCTTTAAGATCATGACATTAGTCCTACAAATGAATTTTACATTATACTGGCATTAATAAATCCAATCCTAACTGATCTATCCAAGCAATTATATGAATATATCACTGCTTGTATCTAGCAAACTATCCTGCAATATATGATCCCAAAAATTTGAAATATTAAAATCATTAAGTTTATAGCTACGACTGTTTAAGAAAAAGGTTGTAACAATATGCATATTTATGTAGTTTTAAAATAATTTTTTTTCTTTCATACATTTTGACTTTGAAAATTCAGAAGTCCTTTGTCAATAGTTGACAATTTAGTTTTAATGATACTATCGCACCCTTTAAAATGTGATTTTTACGAAACTGAAAAAATTATTATCTTATCTCTTATAAATTTCTTCAAATACCATAAAACTATATTCAATCAATTTTAATAAGCATGTAATGATATTTGAAGTGATCACTACCTTATTTTAGCCAAGACTGCGTTTTTAGTTTAGATTGACTTAGCATCAAAATAATTTTTTTTTGTTTATCAACGATATAGTATTAATGTGTTTCACAAAAGGAATAAATTTTCATTGGTAGGATATTAATAGAGCTCTATCAGTTCATAAGTAGGCAAGTAATGGGTCATATATAATGGTTAAACAATTTATATCTGATTAATTAATTCCATTTGATCTGTATTTTTAAGTTTTCGGAACATATCCTCTTCTAACGTTCACCGATATTTTTTCACAAGGCGGAAAAGCGCGCAGTGATAAGGTCCTGCTGTTTTTAAAGACTTTGAATTGAGACAATGAGCTTTTATATTGTCCCTTCTGTCCTGTATCAAACACAGCAGAAGCTAAAGAAGAAAGCTAAAGATAAAACTGACGATAAATCCAAAAATAAGAGAAAAACCAAAGCCTCTGAGAAAAATGATAACCTTAAAGTGGAATCCCCTAGTAGCTCAACTAATGCATCAATTAAAACCTCCAGTCTTTATGAAGAGCCAATAGGGGAGGAACCAAAGCCTTCTAATGAAGCTGCAAAACCTACCAAAGAATTGAAAAGAACCAATTCTGTTGGGTCGTTGGCCTCAAATATAGCTGTTAAATTTTCAATTTCATCAGACAACACGACTCCAAGCGGATCCTTGTCTCCTAAAACAAATGAATCTAAAAGCAGCCCAGATATAAGTGAACTTAGCCCACCGATATCATTAGATAAAAGTGAAAAAAGGCGCAATTCTGCTTCCACCACAGCATCTTTTCCTAAATATATATATAGAAGAAATAGCTCCTTATCTTCTTCACATACCAGCAATAGTTCAACAAGTAAGGAACGCAACAAACTCAACTCCCAAACAATGCCGAATATTGATAGTAATAATGTTTCATCTGACTCTGATGGTTCAAAAATATTCAAGCCTAGCTATTCCATGACTATAAATGATGAGTATCCAGAATTTATCACTTTGAGGGACTTGGAAATTTTAAATCCTATATCATCATTATCTAACAATCTTTATACCCCGTCATTTCAAATATTCAGGTATAATAATTTCCTTGATATTTTAAGTGCTCAGCATAACAATGATCCTATTAATTTTGCAAACATAAGATACAATTCCATTTCTAAGTTCCTAATACGCCATAATGATTTCGCATCTATTAATTTGGATGAAGTTTTAAAAAGTAATGATATTAGAAGTTTTGAGGGAATAATGGCTTGTAATTTATTGAGAATGAGAGCTCTTATCAGAAAAATTATAAAAATCCAAGCGACCAAAACTTTTGCAAGAACTGAGATTTTTACATGTGAAGAATTGGTTCAAGTCAATTTCACTAACTATATAAGATATATAATCAACCTTCCTCAAAAGATATTAGCCACACCAGATGAACAGTGTGATAAAGTTTTGCTAGAGCACAAAAGGTTTAAACTTTTATTTGCACAATTAGCAAGGGCATTACACAGTTTTAAGAGAGAAGACTCTGGTGATGATGTGACCAACACTAGTAATTCTGTTACATATCTATTACAATTAATTACAAAAGTTTCCTACGATTTTATTTTGTTAGAGAAGTATCATATCAACATTTTAACAAAGCTCGGAAATAATTCCTTAATTGATTCAAGAATAGTATCAAAACTTTTTGATAGATATAAAAGTCTAGAGAGGGAAGGCTCAAGAGAACTGGTAAAGGTACTTGTATACAATTCTTATTTTAGTGCACAATATTGTTGGTATTTGTCAGTGACTATTCCTTTCTTAAGAGTTTTTGAAATGAATATTTTTAACGAGCCTCCTGATAAGATTGAAAATCTCGAGTCTTATAGATCATATGAATTACAAACCCCCAAAATGTCTTTTAAAGAACTGGATGAACATCTTTATAATAATTTTTTTCATAAATTGAAAATTTCAAACTATAATTCCTTCAGAAATACATCAGATGAGCAGTTTGTTCTGTTCCAAAGGTCTAACGATCATAAAACGAACTCAAATGGAAACAGTGAACCATCTCAACATAAACCATTTAACTTTGAATTCTGTTCGAAATCGTTAGCACACATTCCTTCTGAAACTTTTTCAACTATTCAAAGTAGAGATTTGTTATTTCAGATGACAAATTCTAATTACAAAACAATCATAAATGAATTTTATAGAATACTTAAGTATGATGGCACTCTAGAGATACCTATCATATTACTGGGATCGGATACAATAAACACGGATGGCACAACCGTAAATCTTCCAAGATTTACTAGTGCAACAGGTTTGAATCTAGCAAAACATTATGACATGATAACAGATTTTGCAGAAACTATACTTACGCATTTAATACCTTTGTTTGGGGAAGGAAATGTGAAGTTTGCCTCCACATTACTTAATACTTCTAATGAGGTTAACAATTTTTTAGTACGAAACATTGCATTACATATTTCAGAGATGATAGGAGAAATAGACCGATTTTGTAAAGAGTTCGAAAAAAATATTGATAAGGAGAATAAAGAAATACATTTCTTCTTCATTATACATGCACAAAAAGTTAAATAGTTTTTAGAGACACTTTTTTTCTTCGATTCAATATAGAATATAATTTTCGCGATGTAATTTTTTTTCTGACTCACAAAAATTTTGACTTCGATGTCTCACAAGGTTCATATTATAGATGTTGACAGCGGTAATCTCCAATCCCTTGTCAACGCAATAAAGAAATGTGGCAACTATAACCTCGTATTCATCAGAAATTTAGAAGATTTTACCACTTACGATGAAGAAATAAAGAAATTGATCTTTCCTGGGGTAGGTAATTTTGCTCATTTTGTTAAACAGCTCCATGAAAGGAACTTAGTAGACCCAATATATAAGTATATTGATAGTGGAAGAAGTTTGATGGGTATTTGTGTCGGCTTACAGACCTTTTTTGATGGTAGTGAAGAAAGTGCTGACAGAACCTACAAAGGTTTAGGTTTCTTAAAGTTACAATTGAAAAAATTCAATATTAAAGATCCTTTATTTGTCAAAGAATCTCTTTCAAAATCAGTCCCTGCTATAGGTTGGAATAGTATCGAGGACATATATGTGGATAAGAAAACTTTATATGATGACGAGGCTTTCTTTGGTATTAATAAAAATAATAAATATTATTTTGTCCATTCTTACGCAGCAATTGTCGACGAAGAAACTAAACCAATTTTTGAACAAGCCTCAAAAGAAGGATGGGGATTTGCTTACACAACTTATGGATCAGAAAAGTTTGTCGCTGCTTTGTCTTATAAGAATTTATTTGCTACTCAATTCCATCCTGAAAAGTCTGGTATTGCAGGTCTCAAAGTAATAAAATCATTTTTAGAGGATGAAAGGTTGTCTAAAGTCAGTAGGAAAGATTTTCAAGTTGAAACCCAACTTGCTCAAAAATCTTTAAGTAAGTTAACCAGAAGAATTATTGCTTGTTTAGATGTTAGAACAAATGATGATGGAGATCTAGTGGTTACAAAAGGTGACCAATATAATGTGAGAGAGACTGATGGTGCCAAATCAGAAGTTAGAAATTTGGGAAAGCCTGTTGAATTAGCCACAAGATATTACAATCAAGGTGCCGATGAAGTCACATTCCTTAATATCACCTCATTCAGGGAGTCTCCCTTGAAAGACCTTCCTATGTTAGAGGTATTAAAACGCTCAGCAGAGAATATTTTTGTACCATTAACTGTTGGTGGTGGTATCAAAGATATGATAGATCCAGAGAGTGGAAAACTAGTACCTGCTGTAGAAGTAGCTGATTTATATTTTAAATCAGGTGCAGATAAAGTCAGTATAGGTTCAGATGCAGTGACTATCGCAGAAAATTATTATGCAACAAACAAACAGAAAACAGGTAAAAGCTCTATAGAGATGATATCTTCAACATTTGGAAACCAGGCGGTAGTAATTTCAGTTGACCCTAAAAGGAAGTATGTTAGTTCCCCAGAAGATACTCCAATGCAAACTATTTTAATTGAAGATAAAGACAGATATGGGCCCAACGGCGAAAAATATTGCTACTATCAGGTTACTTCTCAAGGTGGAAGGAAAACTCACGAATTAGGTGCTTTAGAACTTTGTTTGGCCTGTGAAGATTTAGGCGCCGGAGAGATTCTTCTCAATTCCATTGATCATGATGGATCTAACAAAGGATATAACTTGGAACTTTTGCTGCAAGTCAAAAGTAAGGTATCTATTCCTGTAATTGCTAGTTCTGGAGCAGGGAAACCTGATCATTTTAAAGAAGTTTTTGATATGGAATGCGGAATTGATGCAGCATTAGGAGCTGGAATGTTTCACAGGGAAGAATATTCTGTTAATGATATCAAACGTTTCCTTTTGGAAGAAGGCAAAATGGATGTTCGTCTAGATGATAAAGTAGAATTATAGATTTAAATATAAATAAAATATCTCGATACAAGTGTGCATACACCAGAGTGCTTCACTTCGTCTATAGCGCGGGGATAATATTGTATGAAAGAAGACGATGAGGTGATTCAAATGTCGGCCGTGGAGCTCAGTCCGAAGCAAAGTCCTCAGGAATATTCAGAGGAAGTATCACCAAAAATTATTAGATCACGAAGTAGACTGATTCTGTCCTCTTTACCATCCCTTTTCAATAGCTTAAGGTCAGATCATCGAGCATCTGATTCATCTCAAGATGGTGGAATATTAAAGAAGATGTTGAGTAATCAAAAACAAAGTGAAGTAACAATAAATACTGGACCGGAGACAAAGTACTCTTCATCTAAGAGCAGTGTTGGAAAATCTGAGGAGGAAATAGAAGTCAGTTTTTTTAAAGATATTGGAAAGATTAAACTTCCTAGCGTCCTAGTAGAGGAGGGGATGTCTCTATTAAAGGTATCTCAAAACTCCAAAAAGCGGATAGTTTTACTAATTCATGCTTCAACATTGAGTTTCACATGGTCAGTAACCAATAAAACCTCTCATTCAAGTTTTCTGAAACTTTTACCAAATTCAATATTACAATCCAGTAAAATATACAGATTTTCGGTAGATGATATACGAAAAATTTTAGTACAACTGGATGCCCGCCACTTCAGAGATGAATTAAACATTTCAAGAGAACTTGAAAAGCAGTGGATAACAATTTCTTACTTCGATAATGCCAAAAGTAAGATGAAGACTCTTCACTTAGTGGCAGATACGGAGCAAGATCTTAAGAGACTCCATACTTCTATTATAAGTTTAAAGAAGTTGAGAGAGGCACTTTCAGAGGAGGTATATATAGATTTAGATAACATGGATGAGGGCCAAAAACAGCTTGTTGTGGAGAGAACTACTAGTACTGGTCAAAACAATTCCAAAGAATATTTATCACTTGACGATATTGTGAAATACACCCGTAGACTAAATATTAATGTGAATAATGGATATTTAAAAGCTATTTTCAATAATTTGACGCATAAAACCATTGTGAATGGTATGCCTGTACTTAATTTTGATGAGTTCAAGGAATTCATCGCTGTATTAAAGAAACGTAGCGATATTTTTGATATTTGGGAAAAAATAGTTGCTAATAATCAAGGCATGTCATTTGATTCCTTCAAGAATTTTATTAAGGATCTGCAACATGAGACTTTTGATGATGACTTGTTGGAAAAAGTATTTCATAAATTTGAACGAAATGAAAGTCAGTACTGGAATGTGGAGAGCTTTAGTCAGTTTTTAATGTCTAAGTATTCGAAACCCTTATTAGAAGTAGCTCATCAAGATAGTTACTATGATAGGCCATTGAATGAATACTATATATCCTCTTCACATAATACTTATTTAACTGGAAAACAATTTGTAGATGATTCTTCCACAGAAGGTTATGTAAGAGCGTTACAAAAGGGTTGTCGTTGTGTAGAGATTGACATATGGGATGGTGAAGATAATGATACAAAAGAGTTAATTCCTATAGTTTGCCATGGTAAAGCTTTGACATCATCTATTTTTTTAAGGCAAGTACTCACTACCATAAAGCGTTATGCATTTGTTGCCAGCAATTTCCCCTTGATCCTCAGTTTGGAAATAAATTGTAGCGCTGTAGTTCAGTTGAAAGTTGTAATCCTTTTATTGGATATCTTGGGGGATCTATTAGTTACCGAACCACCAGATGGCATTGTCTTGCCTAGTCCGAACGATTTAAAAAGTAAAATTTTGGTGAAGGTTAAGCGGACAATTTTAAAAAAAGAGAGTAGCGATACAAGTCTCAGCTCATCTACCACTAGTACTTCTTTTAGTGAAGATAACTCGAGTTCAAGCAGCTTAAAATCTAGTTTTAGCGGACGGAGGAGAAAAAGAAGTAAACATGTTATTACTGAATTAAGTAACTTAGGTGTTTATATTCAAGGTATTAGGTTTAGGAATTTTTCATTACCGGAATCCAAAGGTTTCAATCATTGTTTTTCACTTAGTGAACGTCTGATTGATTCAATGTTGAAAGATCCTGAGAAGTGTGAAGCAATAGATAAACATAATAGAAGGTTTCTCATGAGAGTGTATCCTTCTAATTTCAGATTGAAATCGTCTAACTTCAATCCAATAGAATACTGGAAACATGGAGTGCAAATGGTTGCTACTAATTGGCAAACTTATGATCTTGGCCAGCAAATTAACGAAGCTCTATTCGACAGCTCAAACAAAAATGGATATATTTTGAAACCTCAAGATATAAGGAGGCCACTACTCAAGAAGACCATGAGGTCAGTATTAAGGCTTCAAGAGATAAAAACATATTTCAAAATTGAAATTATCAGCGCTCAGCAATTACCCAAACCTATAAATCAATCTGTGATCAACCCTTTTGTTGAATTCGAGGTTTTTGGGTCAAGAAATATAGAGTGGGCTCCAACTCTGAAAACATCCAAGACATCAACAGTTGCAGAAAATGGCTTTAATCCATTATGGAATGAAACATTTGAAGGAATAATTTATGGAGATAACTTGATTTTTTTGAAATTTTCTGTTAATACTGTTGATAATTCTGGTGAAGAATCAACTTTAGGAGTGTTCGTTTGCAAGCTAGATTATTTGAAGCAAGGTTTCAGATACCTTCCATTGAATGACATATTAGGCGAAGAGCTCATATACTCATCTCTCTTTGTCCGTATACAGCATTACCATATACCTTAATATATGTAACCTTTATGATTCAAGATCATCGCGAATTGCGATGAGGTAAAAAAAAAAAAATTTGTACGGTTTACTATGGGAAAAATTTCTACAAATGACAGTAAGGGCAAACAACGTCATAATCCTTTACATAAAGATATATCAAGCCTCAGCGGTGAATTAAAGAATAAAACGAATTCAAAGAGAAGCCACAAAAAAGAAAAGGAAGAGGAGGAATTTCTTGATGCTTCTACCTCAAGAAAGATCTTACAGTTAGCAAAAGAGCAACAAGAGGAATTAGAAGAGGATGAAGTTAGAAATGAAGATAAATCATTCTTAGATACATTCAAGTCCCAAATCCAAGCCAGCGATAATGAATCTGAAGAAGAAGAATATTCAGAGTTTGAAGAAGAAGAATATATTGATGAAGAAGATATTGAAATCAATGAAAAGGATGCAGAAATGTTTGAGAGATACTTACAATCTCAAAACAAAGGAGGCCTGTTTAATTTAGCTGATAAAATTCTTGCTAAAATTCAAGAAAAAGAGATGGTGAAAGAGCAAGGTCAAAGACCAACTGACGGTGTAAAATTACCTCCTAAAGTTATTTTAGCTTACGAAAAGATTGGCCAGATTTTGGCTAGCTATAGACATGGAAAACTCCCTAAGCTATTTAAAGTTTTACCCAGTTTACGTAATTGGCAAGATGTTCTTTATGTAACAAATCCAGATGCTTGGACACCGCACGCTGTTTATGAAGCCACTAAATTGTTTGTATCCAACTTGCAAGCTAATGAAGCTCAAAAATTTATTGAAAATGTTTTATTGGAAAGGTTTAGAGTTTCTATTGAAGATTCAGAGGATCACTCGGTCAATTACCACATTTATAGAGCTATTAAAAAATCATTATACAAACCAGGTGCCTTTTTCAAGGGATTTTTATTTCCTTTAATTGACTCCCATTGTTCAGTGAGAGAAGCAACTATTGCAGCATCTGTTTTAGCAAAAGTATCTGTTCCAGTATTACATTCATCTGTTGCATTATCACAGCTCGCTCAACGAGATTTCAGTCCCGCAACCACCGTCTTTATTAGAGTACTTATTGAAAAGAAATATGCATTGCCTTATCAAACATTGGATGATTTAGTATTTTATTTTATGAGATTTAGAAGAGTTGGTGGTGAGCAACAAGACGTTGCAATGGAAGATGATGAAAAAGAAAAAATAGAGATGCCGCCTTTACCAGTTGTATGGCATAAAGCATTTTTGGCCTTTGCCCAGAGGTATAAAAATGATATTACTGATGACCAAAGAGACTTTTTGCTTGAGACAGTGAGACAAAGATTCCATCATGCAATTGGTCCCGAAATTAGAAGAGAACTACTCGCTGGATCACCTAGAGTTCAAACAGAATCTACTCTGGAAGCTGTTATGATTAATGCATTTTAAATAACTTATATATATAATAATCCATCTATGCTAAATAATGTACTACTAATACATGTGAGATACTCTATAACTAAACTGATGTATCGGTAGAAGTTCTCTTTCTTGCATCATCACACAATTTATCGAAGTCAGCAAATAATGCATAGTAGCTTTGAACAATACCTATGATTGTCAATGCAACACAAGATCCTATCCAAAGACCATACAAGTTACCAGCAATACGCGAATAGAAGGTAATGTAAATAGACAATGGGATTCCTACAATGTAATAAGATACCAAATTAATAATACCTCCAATTTTAGTTTGTCCTTGTCCTCTCAAACAACCAGCAGAATTTGCATTAATTGCATCCGACACCTGCATTAAAGCTACTAACCACATGACCTGTTCTAAAGAAGCAATAACTCTTTCATCATCAGTAAACAATAAAGCGATTTGTTTTTTAAATAGATACAATACAATGAAATTGAATGATGATATCAATAATCCGAAACATAATGACACCTTTGTTGACACCTCAGCTGAAGATGCTAATCCAGCTCCCAAGTAATTGGCAATACGAGTGGAAGCAGCAATTCCTATAGCAAAAGGAATTTGGTAAGTCAATGACGCAATTGTTGAACCCACAGATTGTGCTGCCAAGGCAACAGTACCCAAATAGGAAGCTATTAAAGTAAGGATTTCAAATGCAAAAAACTCTGCTTCTAACATAATTAAACCCGGAATCGCAAGATGAATCAATTTACCCCAGGAACTAAACGCCTTAGGAACATCTAACTTACCCCAACAAGCCAACGGGTGTAAACCTGACATAGTTTGTTCCGGTTTAACAAAATAAACTGTACCAACTAATAACCCAATAGCCATGATCCAATAATTTATAGCTACAGCAATTGGTGCACCATAATATCCTAGTTTATCTACAAGGTAAAAGTTCATGAATAAATTAGAAGGTGCAGCTATAAATAAAACATAAGTTGATATATGATATACACCTTGTGCTTGCAAGAACCTTTTACCACACTCAAATAAGATGTAAGCTGGTATTCCAAAACTAATACATTGTAAATAGAGAGCGGCTAATTTTGCTGTAGCCTTATCTGGAACTAACAAACAAATTAACTCATAACCAAAAAACAACCATAAAAATAATACAGGTAACATAATTGTAAATATCAACGCAGTACACTTTTGGAAGTAATCACCCACTAAATGGTATTTTTTTGCTCCAAAAGCTTGGGGGCACAAGGTATCTAATGCTGTAGCAACACCTTGAATAGCAGCATAACCTGTAATATTAGCTGTCATAGATCCCATAGAAACGGCTGCTAATTCAACAGCCCCCAAATGCCCCACACTTAAAACAGAAACGGTAGATAAAGAATTTTGAAGTAAAAATGTTAAAACTAAAGGAATTGAAGATTTAATAAGGTTTTTTAATTCAATTGATACAGTGGTATTTGGTATTTTCTTTGAAACGATAGCTTCTTCAAAAGCTCTTCTAATTTCATCTTCATTTTCAATATTATTATCATTAATGAAAATATGATTATCTTTTAAAAGATCCCTTTCTTTGGCAATTATGTCTCTTTCTATTATTGATTTCCTGCGGGAGGACACATCTGCCACAGGGTGTAATAAAGATGTGGTTTCATCATCATCGTCTATAGCAGTTTCTGAAGAGCTGATAAAGTCTTGTGGAACGAATAACCCACCTTTACCCAAGGAACCATACACTATCGAGGTTCTTCTCTCATATTCTGAATGCTGAAATTGGTGAGATAGTTGATCGGGCATGGTTTAGATAAGAAAGTAATATACGTAATGAAGAGATTTTCGAACCCACAGTTATTAGCAAATTTCCGCGCTTGAATATGTAACTACTTAATTAGGAAAGTGATACCGAGATATGAGATAGCCATTATCTTAAAATAATGTTCAAATATATTATTATACATAGTCTAACTCTTTAGTATATTTATTTATCTAATAATGCGAGATTCTGATCAAGCTATAGGCTGGGACATAACATTTTGTGTTTGAGTAGCAGCTGGTTGTTCAGAAATATTAGCTAATAATTGTGCTAGACATTTTTTTGTAGCTAAATCATCTTGAAGAATCACAGAAAATGTACCATCTCTTAAAGGTTCAGGAAGTATGGTGGCCAATGCTTTTCTGGCTTCAATATTATCACTTAATCTCAAGTAGCACCTTACAACATGTTTCAATAATCTTCCGGTGCTATTCGAGGATTGGGATACGTGGGAGCCAATAGCATTTAATTGGTCAATCATTTTTGCTAATACAGCTGCAACAGTGTGAAACCTTTCATATGTGGTGCAAATATAAGATAAACCTTGATCATCGAGAAGAATTTTTTGTAAGATGAATATGGCAACAGTCTTGGATAACTCTGAAGAAATTTCCATTATATTTAAGCAAAGTGGAACAATTTCGGTTGTCAAAAGGAAATTAATAACTTCGGGGGTATCATTTTTAACTAATGCACCAATAACACCCAAACTAGTTAACCTTAAATATTCAAATGGTCTTTGTCTAGCATTAGTAGAAAGGAATGGGTATAAGTATAATGGTAAGTTAGCTTGTAAAAAAGAGCCTCTAGTTTGACTATTGGATGCAACACATTGGAGAAGAGCCAAAGCATTACAAACACGATTTGAAACGGCTGCATTCAATAAAGGAGGATTCAAATAAGGATAAACAGAAATGATTTCTTCCAACAAGACAGTCATTACACCGTACGAATTCCATAACACCAATGCCAAATCATCATACTGTTCTCTTTTCTTACCAAGCTCCAATAAAGCTCTCTCTCTGTTATCACCTGAAACTAACTCACTTATCCACTGAAATATTTGTTCATCACTAAGGGCTTTGGTTTCCTCTTGTTCACTCATTCTTATGAAACAAATATACTTCAAAAAATTTAAAATCCCACTGCGAAAGCAAAAAAAAAAAAAGCGACCTCGGTGAGGATCGAACTCACGATCTTGAGATTAACAGTCTCACGCCTTAACCAGCTTGGCCACGAAGTCAACAATTTACGTGTTAAGGACCTAAAAAGATCATAGTGTACCATATATTTAATTCTTTTCCTTCACTACATTTTGGTACTACATTTTGGTACTACATTTTGGTACTCTTCTTAATGGCTTAATGTTTAAAAGAAATGAATACATACACTAGAATGCTACGCCATCTCATTTATATACGCTTTTTCTAAAGACTTGAATTCATGAAATCTTGCCTGGACTATGCTAGCAAGCAATTCAAAACTTTTTTTACATCTTTTCAAAGTTGAATGCTAAATATTTATGTTGTAAACTGCTTGAAATATAATAATTGGTTTTGTTAGGCTTAAACTTGTACTAAAAAAATAAAATCTAACACTAGAGTAATTTATCTAAGTCTTTTATATTCACTAATCTTTTTCGCAATTTTAACTATCGATGAAGAGACCTGCTAAAAAATTGATTCAAGCAACATCTTCATGTTCTGCTGAAGGAATGCTTTATGGCCAATGTATACTTAAGAACTATGCCACTATAACTAAGGATCACTGTGCCAAAGAGTTCACAAGTTTCAAGGCTTGTGTTCAAAAGAATTTAGGAAAGAAGTGGTAGATGATGAAGATGATTTATATGTACATAGAGATATACTTAATAGAAAGTTTAATATTTTAATAACTCGAAACTATCTAATTTATACACACCTAAAGCTACATATACCTATTCTCTATTTCGAATAAACCAGACGTAGCACTAAAATGGTGCACCGATGGGTTAGAAACCTCGGTCTGAGGTCCGCAATTTTCTTAGTCCCCACATAAAAGTTTTATCCAATTTAACAAACAACATGGTCAATATTTCAACCCTTAGTGGATATTCTAAGCAGGATATTCGAAATGTGTTGTTAATCATCCAGGAGTTTGTTATAACTTTCAAAGATAATAGGGTTAAAATCAACTACCAAAGTAGACCTGTTATCTTGTTCTTAAGTACTTTGATTACAACTTGTGGATTTGGAGTTATTTACACTTTGAGGTCTTTAATACACCAATACAAAGATTACCAAATAAACAAAAGAATAAACAGACCTAACTTAATCAGACAAAGTTCTACAGTTTTGAAAAATGGGGCCAGAGAAATATTAATCCCCAAGGGTAAGAACTCCACTACCAGAATCATAATTCCTAAACCTAATTTGGATACTTATGCTGCTGACAAGTATCTTTATAAGAACTATTATCTTGAAGAGAAGTTGAAGTTACAAAACAAAGCCTTTAACTCCAAATTCCTTAATCAGTTAACAATTATTTGGAGAATTTTGATACCTAAATTCTATAGTAAAAATACTTATCTTTTATTCTGTCAATGTTTCTTTTTGATCCTCAGAACTTGGCTTAGTTTGTTAATTGCCAAATTGGATGGTCAGATTGTGAAAAACTTGATTTCTGGTAACGGGAAGAAGTTTATCAGAGATTTAATTTATTGGATTCTTATTGCTTTCCCAGCAAGTTATACAAATGCTGCTATCAAATATTTAACCAGTCGATTAAGTTTGAGTTTCAGAACTAATTTAACCAGATATATTCATGATTTGTACTTGGATAAAATCATGGCCTACTATAAGATTAACTTCATTGATATCCAAAATATTGATCAATTTATTACTAATGATGTAGCTAAATTTTGTGATAGTATTTGCTCTTTATTTTCGAGTATGGGTAAACCGATGATTGATCTTATTTTCTTTTCTATTTATTTAAGAGATAATTTAGGTAGTGGAGCAATGCTTGGTATATTTGCTAATTATTTTTTAACTGCAATGGTATTGAAAAAGAATACACCCGCATTTGGTAAATTAAGTGCCCAAGAAACTCATTTGGAAGGTCAATATTATAATGAACATTTGAATTTGATTACAAATTGTGAAGAAATTGGATTCTACAAAGGATCTGTTATTGAAAAATCCAAATTGAATGAAACTTTTGACTCATTAATGAACCATATTAATAAGGTCATTAATATCAAAGTTGGATATTCTGTTTTGGAGGATTATATCTTGAAATATACTTGGTCTGCTTGGGGATATATTTTTGCTGGATTACCAGTATTTATTGAAGATTTATTCCCAAGTACACAAGCAAATTCAGCTAAAGTTGATCAAGGAAAGATGGAAAGAAAAAATATGAGGCAATTTATCATCAATAAAAGATTAATGTTATCTTTAGCGGATGCAGGTTCTAGATTAATGTATTCTATTAAAGATGTTGCCGAATTAACAGGATACACTGATAGAGTTTTCCAATTATTAACAAACTTACATCTAGCTCATTCACCAAAATTTGATTATGGTTCTAAATTTGGTCACTCCGATATTCATGGAACTATTCAACAAAATTATTCTAAAGGATTAAGATTTGAAAACATCCCAGTTATTATCCCTTCGAGTGAAGGATCAGAAAATCCTAAATTAATTGACAAACTTAATTTCCAAATTACTGAAGGAAAAAACTTACTCATTTTAGGATCCAATGGATGTGGTAAAACCTCTATTTCAAGAGTAATTGCAGAGTTATGGCCATTATATTCAGGATTATTATCCAAACCAAGTGAAGATGATATGTTCTATTTACCTCAAAAAACATACTTTACCCAAGGTAATCTTAGAGATCAAATCATATATCCATACAGTTATAATGACATGATTTCTATGGGGTATAATGATGATCATTTATACCATATTTTAAGAGAAGTCAAATTGGAATATTTATTAAAGAGAGAAGGTAATTTTAACGTTAAAAAAGATTGGAAAGATGTATTTAGTGGGGGTGAAAAACAAAGAATGAGTATTGCCAGAGTATTATTTAAAAATCCTAAATTTGTAGTTTTAGATGAATCTACCAACGCGGTTTCAACTGATGTAGAGGATTACTTATTTGAGCTTTTACAAAAAAAGAAAATCACCTTTATAACCTTAAGTCATAGACCTTTACTTATGAAGTATCATGATTATATTTTGGAAATTAAGGATGATAAAGATACATGGGAATTCCATGATTTAACTAGTGAGGAAAATTTACAATCAATTGATAACGAGATTAAAGAAATTGAAGAAAAATTATCTAAAGTAGATGAATGGGAATCTAGGTTAAAAGATATTGAACTGTATCTTGATGGTAAATTGGATTTATAGCATTAAGTATATGAATGAATGAGTTTTCTTAAATTTCAAATTTCTAATTTTAGTTTCGGCTACTGTAACGAGGCACGTTATATGATAGTATGCACAGAAAAAGTTGACGCGTAAAGGAGTGCGAAAAATTTTATCCTTTAATTAATGAGTGAACCAATTAGAAAGAAACAGGGTGACATTGCTAAGGCCCCAACTCCACAAAACACTCCATCTTCTGTAGCAAATTCATATTTAAAGTCTCATGTTCCATCTATTTCAACTATAAATGAAGAAGACACCGGTAAATTAACCAAGGAGTTTGCTAATAATCCAGCCCTTTTATCAATGATTCAAGGTAAATTAGGTAGCTTAGTTGGCCAACAAAGTGGATACATCGATGCTTTACCTAAACAAGTCAAGGGTAGGGTTTATGGATTAAAAGCTGTCCAACAACAACAAATGAAATTGGAAGCTGAATTCCAAAAAGAATTATTAAACTTGGAAAAGAAGTTTTTTAAGAAGTATGAACCTTTATACGAAAGAAGAAACAAGATAATCAATGGTGTTGAAGAACCAACCGCAGAAGAAATTGAAGAAGGTGAAGCTTTAGACGAAGAAGACGATGAAGAAGAAGAAGAAACCAAGAAATCAAAAGGTGAAGATGAAGAGGAAGAGGAAGACGAAGAAGACGAAGATGAAGATGTGAAAGGTATTCCAAACTTCTGGTTAACTGCTTTGGAAAATTTGGCTCCAGTTTCAGAAACTATTACCGACAGAGACAGTGAAGTTTTACAACACTTGAAAAACATAAGAATGGAATATTTAGAAACTCCAGGATTCAAATTAATCTTTGAATTTGCTGAAAATCCATTCTTTGATAACTCTGAATTAACCAAAACTTATCACTACCAAGCAGAATTAGGCTACTCTGGTGATTTTGTATATGACCATGCGGATGGTTGTGTCATTAACTGGAAATCAAAGGAACAAAATGTAACCATTAATATTGAAAGAAGAAAACAAAGAAACAAGACCACCAAACAAACCAGAACCATTGAAAAGTTAACTCCAACTGAATCATTCTTTAACTTCTTTGATCCACCTAAACCACCAAAAGCTGGTGAAGACGAAGACGAAGAAGATGAAGATGAAGAAGTTGACGAAGAGGAAGAAGAAGATTTAGCTCAAAGATTAGAATTAGATTACCAATTAGGAGAAGAAATTAAAGATAGATTAATTCCAAGAGCTATAGACTGGTTTACTGGGGATGCTGTAGGATATGGTTACCCAGAAGACTTTGAAGAAGAAGAAGAATTTGATAGTGATGAAGGTGATGAGGATGAAGACGATGATGAAGATGAAGAAATAAATGAATCAGAGAAGAAAGAAGGTCCTCCAGATTGTAACCAACAGTAATTAGTAATGAATATTGTTGCCTAAGGCAAAGTTTGATATAATCTCTACTCCACCCTGTATATTTAAACCCGTTTCGGAAGGGTCCATCAGGTGGTGATTCGTTATATAGATCTTGCCTCGGTCGATGTTTTTTTCTACTTTTGGCTTTCATACATACATATGTAGGCAAGATATTGTGCTGTATGCAAGCATGCGGCGGTCCGAGGTAACTTGGATCTATGGACAAAACCTTAATTATATCTGATGTAAAAGTTCCTAGAATTGTTCTTCGACATTTCTGGAAAGAGGGAGAAGGTATACAGGCACCTGTAAATGCAATCATTTAACTTTATGTCTTTTGTTCTAGTTTTAAAGAGCAAGAATAAGCGCAATACAGAAGTTTCCTCAGCCTCACGAAGAGATGTTTTACGTGAAAATTTCACATGCGAATTTCCAAAGCGCATCGCATTTGAACCTTTTTCCCATATGCACGACCAATATTTTTATAAAAAGTAAAATAAATCCCTTAAAAAACCCTTACCACATTTTAAAAAAAGCCCACATTTTTTTTTTGGTTATTCATTTTATTAATAGACATGGCTAAATACACTTCAGAAACCATCAACCATATTTCAAAATACCCAGTTGTTGCTAAAGGTATTAATTTTGCTTCCAATTTTACTATTGTAAATTATTTATACTCACAAGCGGTAGCAATTGTAGTTTATGGATTAGATTTAGCAAACCAATATCCATTAATTATTGATAATTTAAAATTAGCCGATTCTAAATTCAATCTGTTAGTTTTAGATAATCTTGATTATTTCAGTAATTTACCATTTGTATACTATGAAAAATTGGCTGCAAAATATAGTGAAATATTTTCTAAGGTTAACAAATATTATCACGAAAAGTTAAATAAATACTTACCAAAAGAATCTCCTGTTGAATTGGCTGGCTCCGAATTAAATAAGTTTTTAACAATTACAAATGAAGTTTTTGTTAGATCTAAAGATGTTGTTGTTTCAACTAGCAACCAAGTTTCAAACTTTATAATTGAAACCTATAACCAAAAATTTAGTGAATCTAAATCCAGTGGTTATACCAAAAGAGTGTATGTTGCTGTTGATACTACTAAATCATTATTAAATGAATTAGATAAGAATTACGTCACTCCATTAAAAACCCAAACTCAAGATTATGTCACTGATGTTGCTGCTCAAACTAAAAATAAAGCCGACTCCTTAATTTCTGATGCTAAACAAGGAATTCCATCCATTCCATCTTTTATCAAAGTTGATGTTTCCGTTAAAGCTAACGAAGAAAAACCTGCTGCTGTTAGTGTTTCTGCCTCTAATCCTGCACCTGCTACCGTTGCACCTGTCAGTGCTTCGGCTTAACTAGCAATTTAATTTTTGTATTCAATAATATATGTTTTTGGTGATTGTATATTTATACGAATTTCTTTATATAGTCAATACCCCCTACACATTGTGGGATGGTTAATTGGTTCGATAGTTTTTTAGAAATTTCAATACCTACATTGACTGTTTTTAAAATACCATCATGCTCTAATATGATCCCTTGGCTGGTCTTCTTTTTGAATTCATCAAAATCTTTATATATGGCCCCTTCAGTTTTGGCACCTTCTACCAACTTCCAGTCAAAAGTATCAAAATTCCATAGAACATCTTGCATACCAAACTGTCTTACAATTGATCTTACTCGATCATCGAGTCCACCGTATGGCGGTCTAAACCATTTAGGTAAATGATGGCCTGTGGCATTCATAGCCCAAATGCTCCATTCTATTTGGGCGATTATTTGCTCGTTGGTTAAAGACGGTAAAAACTTATGAGACCAAGAGTGGGACCCAATAATATGTCCCTTTTCAACAACTTGATGATAAATATCGGGATATTTAATAATGTTGATTCCAAGATTGAAAAATGTAGATTTTTCTTTTAAGTTTGCAATAAGCTTTAAGGTTGCAGGTGAAGGTCCATCATCGAAAGTTTGAGTCAATTTAGGACAAGTGTAAACATCATCAGCGGCTATGCAGTTGAAACAGTCAAACGAACATACATTTCTGTCGACACGAACGCAATCTCCTTGGTTATGGACTGGTGCCATGACAATCTTGCTAAAGTCTATGAAATCTAATGGAATATAAGGTGGGTCAATACCTGGCCATTGTTTAAGACCAGTAAAATCACTCAACCATTGGGGAAAGGGGACTTGATCTTGACGGTTGAAAATTTGTCCTAAAGGTCCAGGGAGGGGGATGCTAACTGCAATTATCAAAGGAATGAATAAAAGAGCTTTCTTCATGATTTGTGAATATTTCGCAGCCAAAATGCGCAAACACATCATGGGTAATGAAGAGAGGGCACAAATAGGAACAGTAGAATTGGATGATTGACGCGAAATTTGAGAAAGAGATCCACAACAATAGGACAGAAGAGGGGAGATAATGCTTGTCTATTAAAATATGTAGTTCATCAAATAAGGTTTAAGTTTAAGTCGTATTTACCATTACACGACGATTCCAGTTTAGACAATGCATATTTGATGCCGATTTACGAGGTTATTTTTTCTTCTTTTTAATGAGACTGGTAAGATTATTAACAGCCAAATTTGTAGCATTTGAAGCCTTTACATATACAAATTGGCCTTCAACAGTAACGTACGGATTATTTTTATTATAAATATTCATGAAATTTGGTATTTTATCAGAAACCAAAAATTGAATATCGCCTATATTGTGGAAATCTTCACCTTTAATCAACTTTAGAAGTTTCTTGTATTGTCTATTAGATAACAAAACCAGGGAATCCTTATTTTCAGATGGTGAATAATATTCCAGTTCACACCCTACTATTCCAACAACATTCCCTAGTCTGAACTCTTGTCTAAACCCCAATTCTTCATAAAAAGGTCCTAAATTGATCTTATATCTGTTTTCTATAATAAGGAACTCCAAGAAACGTGTCTTTGGGTCATCTGGAAAGTTTGGAATGTTATAAATGGCAAGTTCATCTTTACCGTAGATAGATCCCATTGTCCAATTAGGTAGAAGGTAATGCTTTCCATCAAATGAGCCAGGTATAAGCAATTTTTTGGCAAAAGGAATACCTGTGTTAGTTAAGGTTTCATCAATTAGTTTCATCCACCACTTCAACAACCCGTCTCCACTGATTAAATGCTTGTACTGGTTTTTTTGACTATCTGGGAAGAAGTATTGGTTGGATGATTTGGTGAATAAGGAAATTTTTGTTTTAACAAGGCCCTTTATGTCTATAGTGGCATAATTTGGCGTTCTTTTGATCAACTTGTCGATTTTCCTAATGGTAGATGTCTTCTCTGTCAGTTTGATTCTATACTTGATTTTTGTGGGGACATTTTGCACCAAGTACTGGATAATCTTGCCCACAATCTTATTTGTGCTCAATTTCAAAGCAATTAAACCCGTCGTATCAATTTTACTCACAAAAAGGTATTGTATGTTCTCTGGACCGATGGAAAAATAACTATAGATTTCGATTCCGAAGAGGATTACGTTTGTTTTGGAGTCGCATATAGTAACAAAGTGTTTGAATTTGACCGTTTTTTGGGGTTTTTGGAAGATTGAATGATCTGAATGGAACTTTATAATATCATTACATTCTTTTGGCTCTGCTTGGACGTGTAGTACAAGGAATTGATGGTCTTTTGGAAGGACCTGTCCAAGTATTTCTGCCAAAGTCATAATTATTTTCTCGCGTTTTTTTACGTAGTTTATTACTATACAAATTATTCTAATGAGTGTTCAGCTACCAAATTTGGGAAACCATAACATCCATATCCAGAACTCTTAGCGATGTAACAAAGCCCTTCCGTTTCAATCCCATCGTACCCTTCAAGTCTATTCCAAGTAGTTCCGATAATGTAATTTGGAGGAAATTGAATACCTTGATGGTAAATGATAGACTTCGCAAATAAAATAGCCCCACCAACAGAGTCTAATTTGAAGGAATAATCCAATTGATTAGTGAAATCATTTGGTGACTTATCAGAGTTTTCATTAAGGAAAGTATCGAAGTGAAACATTTTACCTGAGACATCTCTTGGCACATAGTCCCAGTTATCCCAATCATTCTTATCCATTTTTTTGTACTGTTCATCAGTTGGAACTGTTCTTTGACCTCTCCAAGAATTTTTATCGTAATCAGGATTGGATCCTCTTGTAATTCTAGGAACAATGATATCTTTGTTTGAATTAATAAACCGAGTTAACATATCAGGGTGGTGGATTTTGACTATATCTGAATCAATGAACAAGGTGTACTTTTCATAATCAAGGGCATTATTTAAAACAAAGTTTCTTGATCTTGCAATGTTCCTTCTTCTAAGACGTTGTACCTTATCGTCATGACGGCTGGTTCTATCTATTTTATTAAAGGATTCTTCAATGAAAGGTGCATGGAGAACGGTGATTTTATGTAAGAACTCTCTCTGATTATTATAATTTAATTTCTTATAATAATTGTGAAAGTGTTGTGCAACATGATGGAACTCTTGTTCTTCACCAACAAGAAGTCCAAGAGTCATCTGATTGTTATTGAATTTAAAAGACTTGATAGTCTTGAATAAATCTTCAATGCCTCTATCTTTACCATAACTTTGGCTAGTACCAATGGTTGAAAGAACCAACACAGTATCTCTATCTTCACTATAAGGACTGATATGATTAGTGAATTCAACCTTAATATAATCACCTTTTAGATGTCTAATGGTGAATGGCTGCTTTGCCGTGAAACTATATTCATTTATATTATATAATGTGACAACTAGCAAGACTGATAACACCGATACCAAAAATATGTATGTACGTTTTATCATGTTCGAAAAATTGAATTTTTTTATGATGAAATCCGAATTAGAAAAAAACGATCTTGAACACAACAACTACAGGAACAAAACAATTCTAAAAGTGAAAATATCGTTTGACCTTAGCTATCAATTATGCTTTTAATGAAACGTGTTGGTACATGCACGAAAATTACCTAAAAGAATAATACGAGCCGCAGCAGTACTTCAAACTGCTTGCAGTGCGTTCAGCTGCAGGAGAATTTCCTGAAGTTAAATATCTTTGAGGCGCATATACACGTACACAGTTTTTATTTATAGATACTACTATTTTTAATCATGGTGAATAACATTTTATCTAACTAACTATTTATAGGGGTGCTGCAGATTACTCAATTAAGTATAAATCTATTATACTTTATTTATGATTACTAATCGTCTAATATTCTTGTAATTAACAATCGAACTATCATTGATGTTAGTAATTTTGAATAATCTACATCTATTTACACAACTTCATTGATAACTTTAGCGGCTTCTCTATAGACCTTTAATAAATTAACACATTTTTCTCTTTCAATTTGAATATTTTCATCTTCGGTTAATAAATCATCAAATAAAGATTCATTATATAATTTAATAACCAATTGATTTTGAATATTATCTCTAATATAGTTAACCAATAAGCTCATAATAGATTTAGGGACTTGATCCTTGACTATTTCTCTAATAATTCCAAAATATGATATAATTAATCTTCTAATTAATTCACATTCTAATTGGTCTTTTTCGGATAATTCATTGATTGATTCATCAATTTCAAATGATTCATTATTAAAAATGGTCGTAGTAGAAGATGCTGTTGAATCAGTGATACCATTAATTCCGTTCATGCTAGTACCATTGCTGGTTGGTGTGCTTGAATTAAATTGTAATGGAGAATTTTCTTGGTTGTTTGGAAATTTAAAAGGGGTTGGATGTAATTGAGCTTGAGTAGTCAAATATTGTTGATGTGTGATTGGATCTTTTCCAAAGAAGTAATTTAAGTAGCTTTCATGACCAGTGGTTTCTGCTAATAAGTTACTTGAAACATTGCCATCAGTTGGAGGTACTTCTTCATCAATATCATTTACTTCATCCAATTCTTCTTCAACTTTACCACCTGGAATATTACGGCTTTTACTAACTTTATGATTCCCATTAGATCTTTTCTTTTCTTCAATAACCATATTCATGGCTTTTGCGGCACCAACAAAATTTGGATGGTTGGTATTAATATAAGATCTATTAATTTCAATAACCAGTTCAACGTATTTGATTGTTGGACCTAATCTTTCTCTTAATAAATCGCTAACAACTTCAATTAATTTCATTTGTAACTTTGGATATCTGTTTAATTCACTTCCACTTGAAGTAATTCCATGAACAATTTTCATTAATTCTTCATAAACTAATTCAACACATTTTCTACTTGGATCTTCTAAAAGTTTAATTTGTGGTTTAACTAATAAATCAAAAGCTAATTCAGGAACAAATAATGATGGTCTAGAACCAGTACTATTTCTTATAGCGGTTCTAATATCATGTAAAGATAAATTATGAGTAGGATTAATAACTGCTAATTCATTGCCAAATACTTCATTATAAATATGATATAATCTTGCACCTCCACATAATTCTTTAGTTGATATTTCGTTAATATTAGTTCCATCAATTGAATTAACAAAGTTTTGAGCAAATTTAGTCATTAAATTCAAAATTAAAACATTTTTATCTTCTTCGAAAGCAGATAAATTACCACCATAATTAATAAGTTCTTGCTCAGTTTGACCAATTAAGCTGTTTAATTTAGCTTTAATATCAGGTAATTTTTCCCTAATATGATTCATTAATATTTGATTTAATTTTATAGTCAAATATTTGGTACCACATTTATTAGCAATCAGCTTATAAGATGGATGATTTCTGAAAAATAATTCTTCACTGTTAAGAGAATCTTTCAAAGGTTTATTAATTGAAATATCATATTGACTACGATTAACAATTCCAACAAATCCTAATTTTAAAGGATAAACATTACCCTTTAAGATTTCTAATGCATTAGTTCCTTCATCCATAAGGTCTAATTTGGATAAAATACCAACAGTTCTTTTACCAACTGGATCCACTTGTCTTGCTAATTTAAGACTTTCGCTATTAACCAAGTCTACATTTGCAGGGGAAACAGCTAAAATAATACAATTTGGTTTTGAAATATATTCTAAGATCAAATTTCTAGTTTGCTTTTCAATATCTAAAGGCTGATCACCAATAGGAATTTTTGTAAGACCTGGTAAATCAACTAAAGTTAAATCCAATACTTTTGTTGAATAAATCTTAAGGTTAATTGGTTGTCGATTAATACCTTTGTTATTACCGGCAACTCTATCAGTTTCATTTTCAATTTCTTTTCTGATATCTTTAAAATTATAAAATTTCTTATTTGGAATATGTAAAAATTCACCATATTCAATCTCTATTGGTTCAGAAGTAGTTAATCTTTTTAAATGTTCTTCTAAATTAACTTCACGTTCATCACCACTTTCTTCACTGGTTGTAGTAGAATAACCAATAGCTTCATCTTGTTTAATGTTAACTAATTGTAAAATCAATGGTCTTCTAGTTACAATTCCAGTACCTCTAGGTAAAAAATCTTTTCCTACGATATTCTCGAGGACACTCAGCTTACCACAACTTTGGGAGCCAACTACAGCCAATAAAGGCAAGTCCAAATCACTTACCTGGGTGGTGGTAACGATATCTTGAAGTTTATTAACTACGGGGATAAGGTCTTTGAATGACATTTCAAGCAACGATTTCAGTGACGCGGATGAAAAAAAACTTTAAAATCAACAACTGGTAGCAAGTTTCGACGAATGGAAAAACTGATCGGGATAGAAGACTTAAATAAGTATAATATTTAAATTCAAACTATCTAATAATGAAAATTTTAATTTCTTTTCAATTTATAAACCTACAACTCAGTTTGGGGTGTTGATGAATTCTTTTGTTCTGGTGCTCGTTCAAGGTTCAAAATTACACAAATTATTATTCGGTAGTGCGCGCATTGAAAACATTTTGAAAAGTTATTTGAACCAAGTGTTATTATGAAGATTACATGGGGTTTATGGGGATTTCAATTGATCAGTTGTATTTTAGCAATTGATGTTGTAACAGAAGCTTATGGTAACTTAGAAGTTGCTCAAAACTGGGTAAATGAACATTATACCCGGACAATTGATTTGTCCAAAAGTTACGTCAGAGAATCCATCATTATTGAAGCCAAAAATATCAACGATTCTCCACTGGATGAATATTTTTTCGCCATTCCTGATGGTTCAAATTTGATTGGAGAAATCAATGTGATCTCTGCCGCTATTCAAGATCAAAATTTGTTAATCGAAACCGAGAAAATACATCCAAAATTATATAAGTTCAAATTACCAATTCCATTAGGTAAAAACACCAGAGCTACTTTCAAAGTTAGATATATTTATATGGATTGTTTAGTTCCTTATCCTGCAAAGATCGAGTTAGATCAAGTTCAAACCTTATTATTCAAGTTGAATCAACTTAACTTTAGTCCTTATGAAACCAAATCTTATGATTTAATATTAGAGGGATTAAGTAAAGGTCAAGATATGGAATTAAAGATTAAAGAATTAGAAGTCCCAGAAGATAAAGTTAACGTTTATACCGAAGAAGTTCATAAATCTGTCGAAGAAAAATCTTTAAGATTTGGCCCTGTCAAAGATCTTCCACCATTTTCTATTAAAGTAGTTGGACTTTTATATGATCATAATAGACCCTTAGCAAATGTTCAAACTTTAGAAAGATCAATTTGGTTACCTTCTAGTGATATTAATGAAATTCAATTTGAAGAATATTATGAATTAACTAATAAAGGAGCTTCATTGAAATCAGGATTTTCAAGAATTGAATGGATGAAAGGTAAATATGAAGCCATTAGAAACCATTTTGGATTTACTCACTTAGAACTTCCAACCAATGATAATGTAAATTATAATGATTATTATTTCACTGATAAAGTTGGAATGGTTTCAACTCATAAATTAGTTGCAAATCATTTAATTTTCCAACCTAGATTCCCATTATTTGGAGGCTGGCATTATAACTTTACTTTAGGATGGAATGAAAAGTTTGATAATTTATTAAGGAAATCATCTGAAGATGATGAAATTTATATTCTTAAAGTTCCATTATTGAATACTGGTAAAGATTTAACATATAGTGATATTAATGTTAATTTCTATTTACCAGAAAATTCTGAATTTTTGAATTTTTCTTCACCAATTAAATTCAATTCTATTAATACCTCTAATGAAAAATCATACTTAGATGTTTCTAAAGGTCATACAAAGGTGACTGTCAATTATTCCAATTTATTTGAAGATTTAAATAAGATTGATGTGGTTTTGGTTTATAAATTTACCAAGGTTCATTATTGGTGGAAGGTTGTTAAAATTTCATCTTTTGTCTTTATTGGATTAATTAGTTATTATTTGTTGAACATTATCGACTTGTCTATAGCTAAGTAGAAATATAATCAAGAGAAAGTGTAAAGAGTAGCTTGCCATTTAAGAGATCCGAATACCCCAAAGAGCAACACAACAATTTAGTGAACGTAATAACGTAACCAACATGTGCCACCTGTATGAAAATAAGAGAATATAGAGTTACACATATAATTAACCTACTTTACCTTTATTCCTCTAAATATCCTCCCTAGAAAAAATTTTGATCCTTTATATCAATCACATATTGTCTTCTAAAGTACACTTTCTTTACCACCCAAACAAGCAACACAAACAAAGAAAAACTGATCAAATATTGATATCCACTTGTTGGTTCTCTAATAGTTTCTACCGGATTATAAGCGGTGTTTTCTTCCATGAGAGTATTAACATCAAATACCGTAACCACTTCTATTTTCAGAATTATATAATCGTTAACAGGACGGGCGTTATCATCAGTTTTAACTTTATTTAATTGAGATAACACATCAAATCCTCCTATGAGTTGCCCAAAGACCACATGGTGGTTATCGAGCCATCCACAATCATCTTTGGTAGTAATGAAAAATTGAGCACCATTTGTATTAGGTCCTGCATTCGCCATAGAAAGTCTACCGGGTTTATTATGGTTAACCTCAAAACTTTCATCTTCAAAATGCTTACCATAAATAGATTTCCCTCCGGTACCATCACCATTTTCAAAATCACCACCTTGAATCATGAAATCTTCAATGATTCTATGAAACTTAACCCCTTCGTAACCGTATCCGTATGTCATGTTACATAAATTTATGAAGTTTGTAACAGTTTTAGGTAAACTAAGACCAAATAAACCAAGGGTTAATACCCCTAAGTCATCAGTTGTGACGGTATTCTTTTCTTCCAGCAATACTTTAGAGGTGATATGAAAGCGGACTCTGTGTGAAACGGTTGGATCTCCTGCGAGATATTGAGCCTCATCACTCGTTATAGTGTTTTCGACAGGTAACCCCAAAACAGACGTCAATAATACCAAAAATAAGAATATCTTCATGTTGAAAAATTAGACACGAACCAAGATAAAAAATAGGCGTCGCGATTAATGCGCATCCACACCCGTGCACCCAAACTTTACGGATGAGGGAAAACGAACAATCAGTTCGCACCTTTTCAAAGAAGTGGCAATGAACGGTATATCAGTTGACATCAACCACCTTAAAAAGGGAGAGGTTTCCATGGGGACCTCCATCATGGCAGTTAAATTCAAAGATGGAGTGATTCTTGGGGCCGATTCCAGAACCACCACCGGATCCTATATCGCCAACAGAGTGACTGATAAATTAACCCAAATCCACGACACCATCTACTGTTGTCGTTCAGGTTCTGCTGCTGATACCCAAGCAGTAGCTGATATTGTTAAATATCATTTACAAATGTATGCTTCACAATTGCCCGTCGGAGAGAAGCCTACCACCGAAGTAGTGGCCAATGTATTTCAAGAATTATGTTATAACAATAAGGATAACTTAACAGCAGGGATTATATGTGCTGGATATGATGATAAGAATGGAGGTAGCGTGTATTCGATTCCAATTGGGGGATCAATTCATAAACAAGAATATGCCATTGCCGGATCGGGATCAGGATTCATCTATGGATGGTGTAATGAAAACTATAAATCAGATATGACTAAAGATGAAACCATACAATTCATTAAAACTGCACTTTCTGAAGCAATTAAATGGGATGGATCATCAGGAGGGGTTGTAAGAATGGTGGTACTTACCAAAGACGGAGTTGAAAGAAAAATTTTTTACCCACATGAAATTAAAGTCTAAATATACATATAGTACGATAAGTAGAAATATTTACAATTATTACTCTTTATTAATTTAAATATACAAATATCTAACAGAAGAAGTTGTAGAGTCTATAGTAGAAAGGTTTGGAAGCAATGAATGCCTTTTCTTCAGCAATTTCTTGTTTTAAGACATCTAAATCTAATTCTCTTCTACCAGTGTCAATATCAATTTCAGTAGCTCTGAAGTATAATTTCCAGTTTCTCTTCCATAATTTATGGAAAACGTAGAAAGCAATGACAACTGGAGCAGCCAAATAGGTTTTGAAGAAAGTTTCAGCATCTGGAGAAGCACCTAATGGGAATAAAGCGATCCAGAATTGGAAACAAAGAACTAAAAAGTTCAAACCAGCACCATAAGCGGCACCATAAACACCAACTTGAGAAGTGAAAGAAATTTCATCAGTACTTCTACCTTGAGCATAAAGGGCTCTTCTGAATCTGATGTGACAAATATTAATAGACATCCAGGTAAAAATTGATGATAAACCAGATAAAGCTAATAACCAATCGAAAACTTCACCAGATTTAGAGGATGCAGTAACGAAAGCAATTAAACCAAAAGCACATTGAACAATAATAGCATATAATGGTCTACCGGTTTTATCAATGTACCCTAAGAATTTTGGAGCTTGACCAGAAGCAGCCAAAGCAGCTAAAGTACGAGATGAAGCATAAACAGAAGAGTTACCAACGGATAAGACAGAAATCAAAATAACTGCATTCATAACGTGAGGTAATCCACTGATACCACCATTTTCAATAGCAATAACGAAAGGTGAAGCTTTAGCATCATAAGATGAGGTACCTTCATTTAATTTTCTTTCGTTGTATGGAACTAATAAACCGACTAAAGTTAAAGAAATGATGTAGAATAAGGTAATTCTCCAGAAAACTTGTTTAGTAGCAGATGGTAAAGATTTTCTTGGATCTTTAGTTTCAGCAGCAGCTAAACCAACTAATTCAGTACCAGCGAAAGCAAAAGCAGCGGAGACAAAATTAACACAGACACCTTTAAATCCATGAGAGAATGCTCCAGGATTTTGCCAGTGTCTACCACCAATATATTCTTTAGTTGGACCTCCACCAGCAGCTAAAATAATACCTAAAAAGATGAAACCAATGACAGCAATAACTTTAACAAAAGAGAAAACAAATTCGGCTTCACCATAACCTTTAACACCAAAAAAGTTGATGACAACAATAGCGACCCAAAAAATCGCTACAAAAGCTGCCGAATTTATATCATCATTCCAATATTGAACCACAATAGCTGCTGCCACCAATTCTAATGGGAAAACAACCAACCATTGCATACCGTAATTCCAAGCCATAGCAAAACCCCAAGATGGGTCAATAAATCTTGAATTATAAGTAACGAAAGCACCAGAAACCGGGAAAGTAATAGCTAATTCCCCTAAAGATTGAACAGTACAGTACATCATAGTACCAATTAAAGCATAAGCAATTAAAACCCCAGCTGGTCCACCATTTCTAAGAGCACCACCAGAACCAACGAATAAACCAGTACCAATGGAACCACCAATGGCAATCATTTGTAAATGTCTAGATTTTAATCTTCTGTTTAAAGGAGCGTTGGCGGTTCTAATAGCTAATTTTTCAGTATCAGTTAAATTTGGATCAATACCTAAGTCTTCATCTTTATATTCTTTGAAAGAATCGATGAATTTAGACCAACCTTTTAATGGAGGTTTATTATCTTGAGCATCGAAAGCGTCAATATAAACTCCCCCATTTTTTTCAGTGGAGCTACCATCAGCATTCTCTTTGGATCTAATATAATCAAGTTCTTTAGCTACCATGATTACTAAATTTTCAGTTTTTTGGGGACGATGCCCATTTATATATTCCCAAATAGGTAAACCCTGATAAGTATGTCGCTGAAAAAAAGAAATGCGACAGATACGTATCGTCCAATTAAAGAAGTGCAGGTCCTTATCAGTGTGTGACAGCCGTGAAAAGAAAATTTAGCTTGGGATCTTCAATACGACATTGTGGATATGTCTTCTCGAAGCTTTAGATATGAGATAGTTATATATTACAGTCATATTTAACAAATAATGTTTTAATCTTTAACCGCCAACCCCTCATCAGCACTTACTTTTTCATCTCAGATTACAATGGTCCTGCTCGTACAATGGGGAAATTCAGTCGATGTGCACCTTGGCAAATTCAAGTGCCGTATAAAAAAGTGCCACGCGATATTTTGACACCGCCGCTACTGGCGGTACCGGCCAGAAAGGACGCACCAGCAGCCAATGCGAAGGCATGATGCCCAACACAATGAGATCAGGCGGAATTTTTTTGGCAACTTTACTTGTTTTGGCTGTAAGGATAGCAGAGAAGTGTTTCAATAGTTTAAGTAGTTAGTTTATATGGTTGATAAATGGTTGTAACCAAGACTTTAATGTGCCGTTGATTTACTGCCGCCCAAACCATAAGGCATTTTAGGTTAAGGCAATTTTTCACGACATCACGACACGATAGTCTGAAGATTTTTCGATTACGCCTCGGTCACGTGAAGAACAGATTGCAGTTTTACGATTAAAAAATAAAAGACAAAGTCTTATCGTATGAAGCCCAAAGCCAGTGTAATTACCGACAAAACAAGGCACACCAGGCACGTGACCATCATCTTGGCATCCCCTACGCATCGTATTGGCTTAGCCAGTACACGAACGCGCGACAGTTGAAAATTTAAGCGATTTATTACACATTTTTTAAGCAACTAAGATCACAGTACCAGTAGGCTTTTCATCTACTGCATTTTTCACTCGTTTTATACCATAGAGACTTTATTAAACTTGTAAAGTTTGCCTCAGAACACGTCCTTAAATATTTCATTTTAATAAATTTCTAAAAATAACACCTCATAAATATAAAAGCGAGATCCAAAATACCTAAATAATCCACGATGTTTCCGCTTAACAGAAAACTCAAACAGAGCATGGTAAGATGTTGTGTACTAGCGATGATAGTGATACTAACGTACCACGTCTATATATTCAAAATGCATGCAAATTTTGCCCTTTTGCAGAAGATAAATCATGAGTTTGATCATAGCCTTATTCAGCTTGAATCCCAAGTCAATGATAAGTCGATTTATGCCTTGAATTATGAAAACTTATTTCAAAAATTGGATTATTCAGCATTTTCTTCTTTATCTACAAATCAAAAATGTGATTTTTTCTTCAAGAATTTATATATAAATGATGCTAATTGGACAATGGATCCATTATATGGATTCGCATATACCAAAAGTAACTACAAACCTTTTGATAAATACAAAGAGGATGTCATTAAAAAACTCACTGATGATCATAAAGAAGAAGATGGTGAGTTAAAATTACCTACAGAAGACATTATTTTAGAAGATTATAATAATAATTGGGCTAAAATTTTAGATGATGAGCAAGTGATTCATGATTATTTTACCAACATGAGATTATTTAATAGGTGTTACATGGATGTTCCAAAATCATATTCTCTATTAGATCAAGATGATATCATTAAACGTGTTTTTTCATGGCTTTCTATGGAGTTACCAACAATCGAAGATTATAATGGTAAGAGATACAAATTAACTGGAGACTTAAAAAACCACAATTTTCTTATAAATATGAAACATAACTTAAATGGTAAAGGGATTGTTTTAACAATTGGTGATAAACATTTGGATAATACTATTCGTTTGATTAAACTTTTGAGACACTTACGTAATGAGTTACCAATCCAATTCATTTATTTCAGTAAACTTTCTGCTGAATCTCGTAATTCTATTAAAGATGTTGCTAGAAAAGATGATGGTGCAACTCCTCAACAAGAAGTGTTTTTCATAGATGTATCTAAATCTATAAAAGAAAAGTATAGACATAAATTTGATGGATTTGGTAACAAGATCGCTGCTACTATCTTCAATACTTTTGAAGAAATGATTCTTCTTGATGCTGACACAGTTATTTTAAAACAACCAGCTGAGTTTTTTGAAATGGAAAAGTATACCACCAATGGTACTATCTTTTTCAAGGATAGAAAAGCCATTGAATTTAGACCTCAGCACGATGTAGTACTTTTTAAGAAGATTTTCCCATCTAAATTTGATTCGCTTTTATTTGGAATCCCTCAACCTACTGAATACAGTTTAGATAGGGATCTCTTTAAAGGAATGAATCATTATATGGAAAGTGGATTAGTTGTAATTGATCGTCGTCGTCACTTTTTTGAAGGGTTAGTAATGGCCCAATTAGCTTTCATTTATCCTATTAATGCCAGGGTTTATGGAGATAAAGAACTCTTTTGGTTGAGTTTTGTGGTTATGGGAAATGAAAATTATGCATTCAACAGACATTATAGTGCTGCAATTGGTGAACCAACACCTGAAGATGAAAGATTTAAAGATATTGGTAAAGCCAAAAAGTTCAAATCCCAAGAGTTATGTTCCAATCATCCAGCTCATATTAGTGATGAAGATAGTCATACATTATTATGGTTTAATTCCGGATTCAGATTCTGTGGTCAACCATATGATGCAGAAAAAGAATTCAAGGATAAAAAACGGTATACCCATATTAAAACTCTCGAAGGTTTTAAAACATTTTTTGATAGTAAGCTTAAAATCACTCATGCAGTGATTCCACCCTCAGAGACTATGACTGTAGAAAACACCGATGGTGAATCAAACAGAGCATGGTTAAGTATGAGTCAATATTGTCATGGATACACCTGGTGTGCATATTCATCTATAGGTGAAGAACCTGAATCAGATCCTAAATTACAAGGTTTATTTATTGAATATTCCCCAGAAGAAATCGAATATTTCAAAGAATTAGGTGATGTATGGATAGGTGAATCTAAAATAGCCACTATTAAAGAGGCTAAAAAGGATAAATTGAGTCTTAAAGATCATAGTCCTTCAGAGTTAGAGCATAAGGTTGATGAAAATGATTGGTGGAAGCAACAGTACGAGTGATTTTTATTTTTTTAGTGTATTAGTAGTTTTGCATAGTTGTAGAATATAAAATTTAGATGTATGCGCGGAATCTTTTATGGATAAGGTATTCAGTGATTTGTTGTATGCATGTCGAATAGGAGACATTGATACTGTTGATACACTTCTAACGACACCCAATCTTGAGATAAATCGAACAGATGAATGGGATTACTCTCCCTTGATTCTCGCGTCGATTTGTGGGCATTATGAAATCACCCAATTATTGCTAGAAAGAGGTGCTGTATGCGATAGAGATACATTCGAAGGTGCCAGATGTATTTATGGTGCTCTTAATGATAATATAAGGAATTTGTTATTGAGTTATAATATCTCCAAGACAGTTGATATAAGCCAGCCTTTTGCTATGCATATATCGTTTATGCTAAACCCAATAAATCCATTAGTATGCCAAGATTTGGTGTTTGAAGTAGGTGATAAACAGTATCCAGTGAATAGGTTCCTTTTGGCATTACGGGCTCCTCAAGGTTTTCGTGAAAAGGTCATGTTTGACTGGAAAGAGACACTTTTTGAGAAGATAGAATACCTGCCTAGAGTATTTAAGACTATCCTAAACTATATATATCTTAAGGTTAACAGAATTTCTGCCGGTAAAGATCACGAAGAAATAGTAAAGGCATGTAACGAGTACGGTTTAACAGAACTTTTAGATGGGATTGAGTCTTTGAACCTGTGCAAGAAGCGACAAAGAGCGAAAGTCTTGAATAATTTGTCAGCAAGATATACATCCGATACAAGAGATGCATTGAACGTACTTCTTGAAGAAATGTTTACTGAAAGGATTGAAATCCCCTTGGAACTTGAAGAAGATATAGATTTTGAAGACATAGATGTTTCTGGGTTGATAACAGATCAGGTTAAATCTCAACTTTTTGGTTCATACGCTATACCTGACGTGTTTCTTTCAGTTATAGACATACCAACTGAACAATTGGTTCTATATCCATGTCACAGAGCCATGTTGATCAGATCAGAGTACTTTGACACTATGTTTAATTCCGATCTCTTCCAATCTTCAAATCCATATCCTGTAGTAACAGTACCCAATCCTGCTGAAATCAGAGAAGTAATGACCGAAGGAGTTTTACAACCTCAAGATACTCTTGTAGTAAATGTGCCACGTTTAAAACCAAAAGACATTCCTGTAGTTCAATTACTGGCTACCAATTTAGAGGTGGTTGAATTACTCTTAAAATATTTATATACCGATTACATCGACAACTTACCGCTCAGGTTAACAGTGGATTTGCTTTATTGTGCAAACGAGTTACTTTTAGACCGTTTGGAAACTATTTGTGCTGTAAAAATCACCTCTAGCTTCAAATTTGGATACGAAGATTTCCAATCACTCGAAGAAAAATTGGGATATAATTGTTTTGATTTAATAAGAGTTTGTTGGCAAACCAAATGTGATAAGTTAGAACAATATTTAACCAGACTTTTAAGTGAAAATTTTGGAATAATTTATCAATCGCCAGAATTACGTAACTCATTGAAAGAACTTATAAAAGAGTCAGCAGAAAAGATTGAGAATAGACAAACTACTGATACAATTGAATTAATTGATGATATTCGTTATTACCTATCCAGAAAGTATGGTGTTAGCGATGATTTAATGAAAGATTTTGTACCTATTGGTCTTAATATTGGTAAATTGGTGCTCGCAGATGATATAAATATAAGAAAAAAAGCATTATCAGACTATGATAGAGATATAGAGCTAATTGACCAAATGTTAGAAGAGTTACAATTAGAAGCATAATGTTATTATATGGTTATAGTTGTAGGACCAGGACCGCCACATCGTTTATCTGTCAAAATGAAGCCACAGTACGCATCCCACACCGATAAGCTCCACAGTATATAGTATAAAAGAGTTGCTTGCAATTTATAATTATTATTAACATGACGGGTGTAAAAGATTGGGTACCACCCAAACCAACATCATATGATTTAGATTATGCTGATTTAACAGTAATCGATTTAAGTAAATTCGATAAACCTAATGGTAAACAAGAATTGGCCGAAGAATTGAAAACTGCAGTTTCTCGAGACGGATTTTGGGCTATAGTTAACCATGGACTTAGTGAAAAAGACTTTAATAGACAATTCTCTTTAGCTGATCACTTCTTTACTAATTATAGCCTTGAAGATAAACTGAGAAGGTTGGTAGATTTTGAGAAAGGTGATTATTTTGGGTACAAACCAAAGGGTAATAAATCCGTGTTTGGGACTAAGGTTAGAGATAATGTTGAAACATTCAATATTGCAAAGTTCAATGGATTATACGATGATTATTATCAGCAATCTTTCATTAAAGATTTCGAAGATGAACTTAAACACTTAAGTGTTTCTGCTCACGAAATCGGATTGAAACTCTTAAGGCTATTTGCTATTATTCTCGAGATTGATGAAGATTATTTCGTCAATAGACACCAATATTCAGCCCCTAGCGATGATCATCTTAGATTTATGAAATACTATGATAGATCAGAAGAAGATGATGCATTGGTTGAGAATATTTGGGCCAGAGGACACACTGATTTTGGGACCTTGACACTTTTATACAATCAAAGAGTTAATGGGTTACAGATTAGAGATTCACAAGGGCAATGGAAGTACGTAAAACCAGTAGAAGGTGGAATCATATGCAATATTGGAGACACCTTATCCTTCTGGAGTGGGGGATACTTTAAATCTACAATTCACAGAGTTATAAGACCCCCTCCTGACCAAGTGGGAGCCCGTGTTGGTACCTTTTACTTCTTTAGACCAGGTGACGTTGAAATTAACATTGTTGAGTCCCCAGTATTGCTCCGTGAAGGCTTATACAAAAAAGTTAAAAGTATAAGGGGAACAGACTACGTGCGGAGTAGAGTTGAAAGTTACCATAATAAGAAAATCTACCTGAAAATGGCAAATGAACAATTTAAGTTTGGAGAGTTTGTAATTGAGGATGGCTTTAATTAGCATACTTTACATAGTTAACCAGGAGACATTTTTGTGGATCATGTGATAAGGTCAAAATTGGAGATTTTACAGATTGTTTTTTGGGTGCGAAATATGGGGTATACATGTGATTTTTAGGAATATATAAACCACCAAAGTTTGAGTAACTACTAGTAACAAACTAAAATGGTAGATCTTAGTGAACCAGAATTCGAAGGAACAGAATTGCTCAATTTTATGAAATCAGTTCTTGATGATGATCCAAAATTAAGGAAAAAGTCGATTTCGCAAGCGAAAGCTAATGTGGTTTTAACGTTAAAAAATAAAGATAAGAAGACTAAATCCTGGTTTTTCGAATTCAAAAACAAAGGTGAAGTTGAGAAAATCGATGGTGCTACACCAAAAGCTGATGTTGCTCTTTTTATGGCAGATACTGACTTTCTTAAACTAGTTAACAACGAGGCTAATCCACAAAAATTATATATGTCTGGTAGATTGAAAATTAAAGGTAATTTAATGAAGGCAGTGTCTTTAGAGAAAATTTTAAGAGCTGCTGATCCTAGATCCAAATTGTAGATTAATAAATATGTTGTGTGTTTTTTATATATTATATCTTTTTAGAGCCTTTGAACACTATTCTTTGCACCAAGAGCGTTAACTGAATTTCAAACTTACATTTAACTATATAATCATAAATACTTATATTCCACACCTCAATACAATCTAATGTGATTACCATGTTGCAACGCAATGGTTAATTGAGATTGGATTGGAGGTGGATAAGTTGTAGCTTTGTCCTCTGAAACTAAATTAGGGAACATTTGAATTAATCTTACAATAGTGTAACTTGCTTCAGTTAAAGCAAATTGTTGACCAAGGCAAATACGTGGTCCACCATTGAAAGGTAAATAAGCCCAACCTGGTTTTAAATCTTTATCTAACCATCTTTCAGGTCTAAATTCTTCAGCATCTTTACCATAATATTGTGGGTCTCTGTGAGTTGCAGAAATTGCATAAACACAAATGGTACCCTTTTCAATAATAACTGGTTTACTTAAATCCAGTCCACCACCTCTTGGTAAAGTAGTATCTTTGGTTGCTTGTCTAAAGTTAAGTGGAACATTAGGATACAATCTTAATACTTCATTAATAACAATTTTAAGATACTCACACTTCTTCAAGTTTTCAAAGGTAATATCATCTGGATTACATTCTTCATAAGTACCAAAAGATTCATAAATTGCATCTTTTAATTTTTTATAGACTTCTGGATTTCTTGCTAATTCATAGAAAACCATAGTTAACAAACCTGCAGTAGTATCACGACCTGCAATCATGATATTTAATAATTGATCTTGTAAAACCTTTGGATCTCTACTTTCTTTAACAAGTTCATATAAGAAGATGTAACCATCTCTACCATTATCTTCTAATTCTTTTTCAGACATGGATAAAGCCTTATTAATATAGAAACGGGCAAACTCATGAACTGCTTCATTAGCTTTAGTGAAACCAGATGGCCAAACTAAAAAGTAAACGTTTTGCAACCATGCTCTTGTTGCACAGACTTCTTGAGCATAGGTGAAACTTTTATAAAACTTAACACCTTCTCTGTATGAACCTGGTGGTGGAACCTCACCAATTGACTCATCCATTAATCCATAAAGAGAGTGTCCAAATAAAAATTCGGTTGCAGTATCAACAGTATATCTAAAGAAGAGCTCTTGAATATCAAAAGGTTTACCATTGGCCTTTTTAATGTGCTTGGCTAAATTTTGAACGTGGACTTCTAAAGATTGGGTATGTGCAACCTTTTCTCTAGAGAAATTAGGACGTAATAATGCCCTACTTTGTTTCCAACCATGTCCATCTAAGGTAAAAACACCTTCACCTAATAACGGACGGAATTGTTTTAATCTTAAACCCATAATGAATGTATTAAATTGAGTGGCTAAAATAGCTTTAATATTTTCTGGGTCTGAAGTAACAAAGACAGTATGTCCCATATTTGCGTGCCAACTGTGACCATAGTCTTTGAAGAAACCAAGAACCATACCAAGGGCTTGTCCTTCTTTCTTCTTTTTAAGTACAGTGAAAACGTTTCTACTAATAATTGGGTAAGAACCTGGTAATAATTGAGGTTCCCAAGCATTAAGTTTATACTTAAGGTAGGTTCTTCTAATAAATCTCAATGATTTATACACCAAGAAGAGTGCAATTAAACTCAATAACACATCTAAAGTTGTAAATTCTGCTAAGTGCTTCATTATCAACAATGATGTATCGGAGTTTTGGGGGTTAGTTATATTTGCAGCCATATATTCACATGCAAAGATAAGAACTGGGCACAAAACTAATATGTAACGGACTTTTTTGGACCCCAAATCTAAAAATCAGACAGGTGCTAGAATAAGCGACGAGCTCTTTGAAGCATGTGAATGTCAATCAAAGTATAATCTTTAAGCTTTTGATCTACGCAGCGGGGACATTGGTATACTTGCAATATTGTATCAATGAAATCTAACCAAATAACACAGATCCTGCGACATTTCCCCGTAATACGACATATTCTCCAATGAGGTTGGGGAAGAAAAACATAATATATAAAAGATACACATAGTCTTGACTTGTATAACAAACTGTAAATGACACAGAAAACAGAATCTAGAGTTAGCGGAAAGTATGTATGGCCCTTAGAGCCAAAAACGGAAATTCTTCTCAAACAAGTAATGGGAATTATGCTTTATTCTTCTGGTTTCCACATGCCTTTTAATTTAAAAGAATTATACGACACATCCAATTTTGTAGACTCAGCGGTAAAAGATGAAGAGCTGGCGTACCGCGAGGTTCTGGTGCCAGAAATTGGCGAACGGACCAAACAATATGTGGAAGATGCGTTCAGACACAGTTTTTACAAGGAAATTTTTTGTGGTCAAGCGCTCGAATCAGGTTCAATTATCGATCGGTTATGTACTGGGAACGATGTTAAAATTGAATTGCCACATGATATAGACCCGCTGTTTAAAAAAGTTAATGGTCATGATGTTAGACGTTCTCTTTTCTCGTCTTTTCGTAATGATTCTATTGATACACCCATTTTGAGGTACATTGTCGCTAGAAAGTATAATTTAGAGCACTCAGTTGAAATGGCTGCAAAATGCTTAAATTGGCGTATCACAAAACATAAGGTTGATTCTTATTTGATGCAAGGTGATTACAAGCAAGATAAAGAATTTATCGAGGCTTTTAAGATTGGGCAAGTTTACTTAAGAGGATTTGATTTAGAGGAAAGACCCATTGTAGTTATTAAAGTCAAACTTCATTTGGGCAAAAATTGTTCTGAGTTAAACTTTGAAAAATTCATATGTTACATTATTGAAATGGTCCGTTTTAGGTTACGGGATAGTAAAAAACGCAACCAAGCCCTGATTCTATTTGATATGACAGGATTCCTGTTGGCTAATGCTGATTTGGCTGCCGTGAAATTCCTTATTTCTGCTTTAGAAGCCAATTATCCAGAATATTTAGGTTGTGTTTTAATTCATAAAGCTCCATGGATTTTTAGTACTATTTGGAAAATTATTCACGGATGGTTAGATCCGGTTGTTGCCCTGAAAATCAGTTTTACAAAAACTGTTGATGACTTGAAAAAACATATTCCAGATCAAAGTATTCCAAGTTTCTTGGGTGGAAAAGATGATTATGAATTTAAGTATGTAGCGCCAACTAAGGAATTCGAACGTAAAAAGGTTAATTCTAAAGCGGAACAGTTGTTAGAACAGCGTTACGAGCTTTTATATTTATACTTGGAATACACTCTCTTATGGATTAAAGCAAAAACCAAAGATGAATCATATAATTACCTTGCTCGTAGAGTCGAGATCCAAGAAGATTTAGCTAGGAATTATATTGGATTAGATCCATTCTTGCGTCATAAAAGTTGTTATGAAAGATGTGGCGAAATTAAAAGTATTAGTATTTAAGCTTAGAGTTTGCAACGGCGTCTTTATTATAATGGAAGCTACCGAGATAACATTTATGTACTGGTTACTAGATGTGATTTTGTAGCGTTGAGTAGACAAACTTCACGAATTATATATTCAAATTACATGTGCTTTTTTTTATTTTGGTTTGTTTTAGATAGTTACATATAGTTTACTACATGTGTTTTTTGGTTTACTTTAAATCTAGCATGCGATATTTTCTCTATCAGTTCCTTTTATTGGAGTTATAGCCGGTCATAAGGAGTCTAGATGCGTTAAGTGGATTACTTATTTAATCAGTGAATATAACAAAAAAAAGCTAAGTATATCTTATTTCTAAAAATATAAAAAATTATATTCTGTTAAGTTTAAATAGATGAATATTTTGTAGACAATTATTTTAGAGCACTTTATGGTTTTTACAAAATTACCAAATTTACACTTACTATAACTATTGTATAAATCATCTATTAGTTAAATTTGATATAAAAATTATTAAGATATTTCATAAAAAAAACGACTAGATAAACACATGCCTATAGAGTAACCCATACTGTGATTTCTTTTTTTTAAAATGTGTTTTTCTTAAAATTGTTTCTTACTTTATGTATCAAGCAGTTAAACGAAAAAAAAAATAAACCTCCGCGACGGGGAATTGAACCCCGGTCTACCACGCGACAAGCGGTAATTCTAGCCACTAAACTATCACGGACGATTTTGTTTAATTATAAGCTCAGTAATCTAAGTTCAGAGTGAAATATAGATATACTATTATTATTACTAAAATCACCTATATAGTAGTGAAACATCCGTGAAAACTTCCACTGATTCATATTACTATATATTTATTCACTATATCCCAAAAGAAGGCGAATTAGGTTTTCATCGTGACTTAAAAGTATTTTAGAAAATTAAATGTCGTCGCCAAAACACACCTCGCGACATCAAAAAGACTAAACTCTATGATGGAGTTAAAGAAGATACCAGGAGAACTCTCATTGGCTTAAGGTATATGTAATATAATATTAAAGCGTGATTTAATATTAAAACTCTACTTACTAGGATAAATTTGAGTTTAAGGAAGCTCATTCCTAGGAATTTCATATTATCAACTAGCTGCAATTACATACATATACTGTATTTGATTTGGTAGATGAAGCTTCCAAATAAGTTAAGCAGCCAATAAACTATAAATATATGTAATACAAAGTTGACCAAGATAATCTTAATTTAAATATTGAAGAGCTTCAATAAAATATATAGAATGGTAAGCGCAAAGAGTAGGACTGGTAAACTTATATTTTGTATAAAGCATTTTTGATCCAGATACGGAAATCTTCACCACTATTCTCATTACCAGTAACAAAATATGGTACAAAGAAACAATTTGTATTCCCGATTTTAGTTTTTAAACCAATGAACTTAGCACCACCTACTTCTTCTTCAATACAAGTAAACTCTTGGTTTGTTGTAATACTGAGTTCCTCAAAAGTAATGGCTCCATCGATACCAGAAGTTTGCAAACCATATACAAAAGGTCCCCTTTTAACTGCCAAATGCCCTACGTTGGCTTTAACATTTACATCTGGCTCAATGATTTCTACTGGTACTTCAAACTGAATTTGAACTGGTTCATTAGTTACCTTGAAAAACAAGTATCCATTATCATTAGAAACATATTCATGAGTACAACTGAATGAAAAAGCTGGTGATTTAATTGCAATTGTAATCTGTTCTATAGAATCCACTTTAAACTCTACATATCCTTTAAGAGGGTATTCGCTTTTAACGGTTAGTGTGTAACTTGGAGTTGTGAATTGCCCTCCAATATAAAGGTGAATATCAGCCGATGATTTATGAAGTGTTACAGAATATTTTTCTAAGCTATTAAAAAGCCTTGCAACGTTTGGTGGACAACAGCTACATTCAAACCAAGATTGTCTTTTCAATCCCTTTTCACCAGTGATTGGTTGGTCATAATAATAGGATTCACCATCAATACTAACACCACCAAGAACATTATTATAAAGTGCTCTTTCCATAACCGAAGCAACTTCCTCGTCCAATTGATCTTCTAACATCTTTTGGCATAGAAGAACAACACCTATAGATGCACAGGTTTCACTGTATCCATTCCAAGGGAGGTCATAATCTTCTCCAAAACCTTCCCATTCATCAACAGCTCCAATTCCTCCATGTATATAAAACTTAGTGTCTACCATATTCCTGAAAAGCCTTTTGACAGCTTTTCTGAGACCATCATCATTCTTCATAGTGGCTAATGCTTGAACGGCAGTTAAGTAGTACATTTGTCTCACTGCATGTCCTTTTACTTTATGAGTATCTCTTATCTGAGTCTCCGCTTGATAATACCAATACCCAAGACCCCAATCGGTGTCCGGTCCCCTTCTTTTGGTCTCCTCCATAAAGAATTCACCATGGTTATAACCTCTCTGTTCAATAAAATAGTCCAAAAGTTCAAAATACTCCTTTTTTGGTTTGATAGCTAAAAGCTTTACCAAAGCCAATTCAATTTCTTCATGGCCAGGGTAACCATGTAGCTGCCCATCTCCTTTTCCGAATCGTTTACAAATATAATCTATATACTTACACATACATTCGACTAAACTAATATCACCCGTAGCTTCATAGTAAGCAATAACCGACTCTAGAAGATGTCCACAGCAGTAAAGCTCATGCATTTGCATAATATTGGTGAATTCCTTTTCAGGACAAATTTGTGTGAAGTAGGTGTTGAGATACCCATTAGGTTGTTGAGCTTTAATGATCATAGTCTTGATCTGCTCGATCCACAGTTTATATAAGCTGTTATACTTGTCTCCTGGTTTAGTATACTTCATAGCAAAACAGACAGCTTCAAAGAATTTGGCGATGTCGGAGTCCCAAAAGTGATGTGGTTTTATCGTAGATCTATCCCAATTGAAGTCAAAAAAGTCCCATCTACCAGTCTTCTTGAGTAGATTGTACATGGAGGGAAGAGTATTTTCTGCCGTGACTTGAATACGCTTGCTCCAGAAGTTGTCATCGATGAAAGCAGATGATTTGATGTTTTGGGGAGGCCTAGGATACATTTCTTTAGAAAATGATAGCCCCATGGTTGTTAATAGAGTAGGTTGAATAGGAGAAAATGCGATAACTATTTACGGTAATTGCCAGACCTAAACCATCTCTTTTGAAGAAGGAGAATAAGGGGTTGAAATGCATAAAAGAGCAAACAGAACTACAGATTCATTCATATTACTATCACTTTAGATTATGGCGGCACTGTAGATGTTGTAGTAGTTTATTATTTGTGAATGTCAATCTTGATAGGCTCCGTCCTGCATATCGGTCTTATCAGTAGATAAGAATCTCAGATCGAGTCGATACCGTTTATATTACAGACTATGGACTATATGGTTTAAAAATGAGTGTCATTTAGCTCAACAGGCTACGCCATTGTATAAACTCTTCACTAAGGAATTCCAGCTCGAAGTTCTCTGCGACATCCATAAGCACTAATTTATCATTATCAAGTACTAATCTATAACTCTTATTAACGGTTTTATCTATTTCATTTAACCATTCTATGACTGCTCCAAAGAACTTTAAAGAGCTGAGACAGTTGATCTTTTCTTTCAAAAGAACTGGGATCTCATCGGTTTCGTAGAGCTCAATATTTCTAAGTATAAGATCATCGTCTCTGAAACCTACACCTATCTTCTTAACCCCTATCAAAAAACATTGGGCCCAAGTTTTGTATAACTTCTGCTCAAAGTTCTTTAATTGACCAGGATTAAGTATCGCTTTATGTGTTTTAAGCTCTATATAATGTGGAAGATTGCTCTTTTCATCAAGATAATCAAAAACACCATCCATTTCTCCAGCCAATATCATCTTGTTTTTACCCAACCCTGTTCTAACAACACTTATGGTTTGTTCATAGTTATTTACAGGAAGTTTATGACGTTCTTCTATGATTTGTCTTGAACATTGAGTCCATGGCTTGGGTAACATCACCAATTTCTCGAACTTATAACCTGAATATTCACATTTTTTCATATATTCATTAACAGGCTTGGAGTTTCTTCTCTTAATTTCAAATTCGTCATCTTGTTTGATCATTATTTGTCCATCATATACTATAATTTTTAAATTAATATCGTCTTTAATTTCAGTCAATGTCATCAACTTGGTCATAATTCCACGGAAAGTGATGATGTCAAAATCCAACTTGGCACCTGTTTCTTGTTCATGTTTTACTATGGCATGTAAAAGAGCCTGGAAATCACCGACATTTTGTTCTTCAGGTATTTTCTTAAACTGGCTAATTCCTGCTTTGAGGTCAAAGGCTCTATCTATATATGAATCTGGGAAATAATAGTACGAATGTGCTATATCTTCATACTGGTATTTACCTTCTATGTCCCTGGAATATACTACCAACTCTTTGGGCTGTTTGATGGAGGTAGTTTTTGTTTTTGCATTCAACGGTAAGGTCTTCATTGGAGTGAAAAATTTCAGAGCCGCACTTACGCGAAGAGCCAACTATGATAATAAGACACCTAATATTATTTTTACTTGTTGTTTTGGTAACAGCGGACGAGAGTACAGAGTTCATGCTGTTTGAAGATTGGAAAAAGCTTAAGGTGAAGAATGATACTATTTCCAAGAATAATACCTTGCCATATGTGAAGAAAGATGAGAATCGGTTTAATTATGCATCAATTGATTGTGCTGCAAAGGTAGTCAAGACTAACGAAGGTGCCAAAGAAGCTAAATCCATTTTGATAGATAATAAAGACAGCTACTTGATGAACAAATGTGCTACACCTGACCAGTTTATCATTATAGAATTGTGTCAAGATATACTTATAGATCTGGTAGAGATTGGGAATTTTGAATTTTTCAGTTCAAATTTCAAGACTTTTAGGTTGAGTGTGAACGAACGTTACGAAGATGATAGTTGGAAGCTGTTGGGAGAGTTTGAAGCATCTAATTCAAGAAATTTGCAGAAATTCCGGATCATGAACCCTAAGATATGGGCCAAATTCTTGAAATTAGAGATCATAGATCATTATGGTAGTGAATTCTACTGTCCTATCTCACTCTTGAAGGTATATGGTAAAACAATGATTGAAGACTTTAAGGAAGAGTCAATACAAGAGTTGAAGTCTTCACAATCTGAGGTGGATGAGTGTAGAGTTGAGCCTACATTACCCTATTTGGGACTTAATGATTTCCTTAGTAGCATTCCAGAGTACTGTGAAGTAGATAAAGAAGAATTAACTGCTATCCCACAAGATTCTGTTTATAAAAGCATAATGAAAAGACTTTCATTATTGGAGCTGAATTCTAGTTTATCGCTTCTATATCTTCAAGAACAAAGTAAACTACTTTCTGATTCGTTCGAGAAACTTCAAGCTGAACAAACAACACAATTTGATCGAATGTTGTGGCATTTTAACCACACCATGAATGATCAAATTCAAAAATTGAGTCAGTTTAATCAGTTCAAATTGTTCGAGGCTAACAAATTAGTAGCTAGTCTCTCAAATGATGTTTCATTCTATAAGAAACTTTCCATTGTTAACTTTCTTCTTTTGGGTATCTTGTTGGCTTTTGTGATTGTGTATAGTGAAGTGAAAGTATCACCAATAAAACCAAAACCGATGCAATTTCCTGTAGGATCTAGTAAAAAGAAGTACAGAAAGTTCAAAAAGTATTAGACTGTGCAGAGTTGTACCAGAAGCATAAGAGACAAGACATTTCATGTAGACCATGGGAATTGTTTTGTTAATAACTATATACATTAATATGATTTCCTTTGATAAAGTTATATTATATACATTAATACCATTTCCTTTGATAAAGTTATATTATTTACAAGAATTATAAATTTATTGGGTTGATTATTCGTCTCTATAAGATCTATCATTATTGAATCTTGGTCTGTTATCTCTATAACCACCAGATCTGTTTCCAGTAAAACCACCGGATCTGTTATCTCTATAACCACCGGATCTATTTCCATTAAAACCACCGGATCTATTTCCACCATAGCCACCGGATTTATTTCCACCATAGCCACCAGATCTATTTCCACCAAAACCACCAGATCTGTTTCCGCTATAACCTCGATTGTTGAAGCTACTACCTCCGTTGAATCTGCTATTCTTATTCAGTTTTTTGGGTTTATTGTCTGGTAACACAACATGACTTGGAACATCATAGATATCTTCGATAATTCCACGGTGCATGTTTAATTTATAAACATAAGACCCGAATGGAAGCTTATCGTCAGAACCTGTAGTATGTTGATAAAGGTCTAAGATATCTCTATAAAGAGATTCCATCTTCAAATTATATTGCAATGCCATTTGTTTATAATAGAAGATAAGGGTACGGAAGAAATCATCAACTGTATCTTCATTTGTAGTAAATCTAAGTTCATTTTTATTAGTTTCAAGGGCTTCATCAACGTCTAAGTTTTCAGCGTCAGAATCAAGAATTTCTGACTTTTTATCTGTTAAATCGACAAATTCTTCGAAAATAATTCCTTTTTGCTTTTCAAGAGCTTTAACATAGTTCTTTTCACTTGGTGTAGAGTAAAGGGTAGAAACACCTTTTCTACCAGCTCTTCCAGTTCTACCCATTTTATGGATATAAGATGATATATCATTACTTGGACCAGTTTGAATAACATCAGTAATATCAGGGAAATCTAAACCTCTGGCAGCAACATCAGTACAAATTAATACACCACCTTGACTTTTTCTGAATGATGAAATACTTCTATCTCTGGCAGATTGACTCATAGCACCATGAACAGCAAAAATTTTTCTTGAATAAGCTCTTGGAACAGATCTTTTCAAAGATTGAAAGTACCAATCTACACTAACAATAGTTGGTAAGAAAACAAGAGACTTATAAGGCTCTGGCAGTTGGATATCTTGAGCGATTTGTTTCATTGATGAGGTAATAGTATCAGTTATACTTGAAGTTTTAACTAATCTTTGAAGTACATTCTTTTGCGCTTCAGTGTCTTCTTTACCAACACAATCAATATATTTATAGTCAGAACCAACAAATTCATCAGCAAAATTAGTAACGTTTTCATCAATAGTTGCACTATACAAAGCAGTCTTAACGTTAAAGTTACCAGAATTCTCATATTCGGTATTAATTTGTTTAAGACGATCATAAATATCTTCCAATTCTCTAATAAACCCACCATCTAATAATCTATCGGCTTCATCAAGTGTAATGGTTTCAACATTTTTAAATCTTTTAAAGTAACGTTGCTCATCCAAAATAGCCTTTAAACGACCAGGAGTTGCAATAACTATAGAAGGGTTATACAAAGATTCTATATTCATTCTTTTACCACCAGTAGCGAGAGTAACACGGTTGGTAAAATCTTTTAATTCGGGATTAGCTTTACAGAAGAAAAACACTTGATCATAGATTTGTTGTGCCAAATCTCTTGTAGGAGAAATAATAACGTGTAATACTTTATGTTTATATTTGGCACCGTGGTTCTTGATAGGTAAAAGCTTTTGGAAAATTGGTAATAAGAACGCAAGAGTCTTACCAGTACCGGTTTTTGCTTTGACTACAATACCGTTTTCGGCCTGTAAAGCAGGCACAATAGACTCATCTTGAACTTTAGTAAGCTTATTGAATTTAAGGGTTTTCAAAGCTTCGAATATAGGAGGGGAAACCAACTTTGAATCTTTCAATCTTTGGATACTATTGTCTAGATTTGAGGTAGAATCTGTTTGTTCTGCACCTTGTGTAGCGGCTGTTTCTCGGGAAGTGGAACTACCATTAAATTTGATAGGTGTATATGTGAAAGTACGTAAAGACAAACGGGTACTATACCTGAGAACAGGTGTAAGTCTAGCAGTCTTCAAAGATGATAACATACTAGATAAGAAAAATTTTCGCGATGGCCCTAGATGGTCTGCATCATCGCGCTGATGCATCAATTGGCGCGGTGTGTGCCACGACCGCACCGCGGTGCGAAAAGGTGTGGAGTGCGAAAAGGCCGATCAAGAAATTCGCCGATACCTTCAATACTGATCCTCGTTCTTGCAATGAATCAGTACCAAAACAGAAACCCTGAAGAACAGAAATCGTTCTTACTGAGAATTAAAGACAACTACAGCTCGAAATTCTCCAATCTTTCATTATCCACCACCATCCAGAGAGCGTCCTCGTACCAAGACAAAGACGGTGCAACTGAAACAGATACTCTTATTCACAAAGCATTTGTCGATTATTTCGATAAAAATGGACTCCCATATCCCGAATGGCTTGGAGTGAAAGAACAGCCACGTGCACATAGCAATGGTCCCTACGGAACCGCCAGCTCCGGTTCATGGTCTAATAGAGGCAGCTCTGGTTCCAGCCAATATAGACCCGTATATTCTGGTTACAATAGTCAACAACAAGACAGTCCAAGCTCTACATCGGAATCTTCAGGCCAAGGTCCGAGATCCAGACCTGCTTCGCAAGATAGTTACCAGGGTTCTAGTGGATCAGGCTATAAACCAAGATCTAGTAGTAGATTACAGGACTTGTACAACAAATCCAAGCAGCTGCATACACCAGGAGGTGGATATAATACTATTCAGCAGAATCCAACTCGGTCCAACAGTGCTACTTCGGGAAGTAGACTTCGGGAAAGGATGATGACAAGTAATAGTATGACGGGAATGAACCAGATAATCAACGAGCAGGGCCAAAGCCAGGGCCAGGGCCAAGGGCAGAACGGGTCGAAGGCCACTTGGGGGAGACGCTAGGAGGGTAGGAGGGTAGATATTCAAGCAGGGTACCTCGTTATGGCGTTAGAATAACTCTTAATATACGATATCTATTACTACACACTTCTTACACCCCACTAGATATAACTATTATGGACTACTCTTTTCTACACACTGATATTGCTACACACAGGCAGTAATCCTCTACACACTTCCCCGGACTCTTTTAGTCACCTGGGCTTCCCAGAAATCTCGTCCTCGTAAAAACCATTCTGGTAACTTATAATTAGGCGGAAGCTTTAATTTAACGAGCCCCACATTATCATAACTAACCCTACTCTTATTCAAGTTCTTATAATATTGATAATCGTATTTTTCTCGTATTCTGGACTCTTCAAAATCGTCTAAATTATCAAATTTAATCGATTTTCGTTCACCTCTAGACAGTTTCCGAAACGTGGTATAGTCAAACAGGTTTCTTGTATTTGGCAGTTGGAAATTACTATTAGAGAAAGAGTGACGGAAAATATTATTATGAATAGGACGGGATGCTTTAGAGTCCATTGAAGGTCTTCTTTTCTCTAAATGGGCTCTAGCAGCATTCAGTAAAGAGTCAGTATTACTCATAGGACTATTAACAATGTGTCTAGGTGAAGTACCTGGTGTTATCAGCTTATCATCATCAGAGAGCTCCAACAGGTTATGACGTTTTTTCTCCACCAATTTCAAGAGGTTTTCTGGGATTTGTGGTGACGCTGAGAGTATATCGTCATCTATATCATCATCATCAACCATTTCTCGCTCCCAAATACTGCTATCATCTTCAGAGTTCTTACGACCCCAAGAAATCGTTTTATACATCTCTGGAGTCCTTGAGACATCTCCCACTGGTGATTGTGATACTGAAGGGCCTTGAGATTGCTGTTGAAGTTTAAGAAATTGGTTTAATTGGTCGATTTCAAACGGAATTAACTCTACTTCCACCAATTCAATGAAATTTTCTGCAAAATAGTTCCGTTTAGCGCTGTTACCACTATATATTCGGAACTCATTGAGAATAGAATTAAAGTTCCATTTCTGGATTTTACGAAGAATACTAACCAACGTAGAGGTACTATCTACTACTATTATATTGTACTTTGACTTGTTTAGAAGAATCTCAAACGCCCTTTTGATCATATTTTTCTCTATAAGCATCCATTGATCAGTTTTACGGGAGTTATCAAGGTTAACTATGGGGACAGTCACCGCTTCTTTGGGGAGATTTGGTGAAGAATTGTTGGAATTTGACCGGGATTTATCGATAGATTTGGTATCATCATCTTCGGCATTACTGGAATTTCTATTGTTGGTTCCGGTATGATTATGGTTTGAAACCTTTAGGCCACCTAGGTTAATTAATTCTATATTGTGCGAAGAGATGAAGGATTTCAATGGTCTGGGAGGGTTTTCGGCGTCAAGCAAAAGTATACATCTTAGATCCAAAGTTTCTAGGAATGGGAAGTTATCAGATTCGAGTTTGGAACATCGATAGAGGCCTGGTTCTACAAGGCCAAAGTTATCTGGAGGTACTAGCATGCGAAATTTGTTGAGAGACGGTGATGCTCATTTAGCGCGGCATTGGTGCGAGGACGGTGTGCGCGGGCGGTATTGGCCTGTAGAGTGCGGCGGTAGAGATGGACGGAGAAAATAAATCTAATATATTACTTCTAAATACCTTTACTTAATACTTCTTAACCTCTGATAATAACATCGGTAGGTATACCATCGTATTCACCATAACCTAAAGCCAAATTAATGTTTTGTAAACATTGGGTGGCTGCACCTTTTAATAAATTATCGATGGTTGCAACTACAACCACTCTATCTTCTTTAGAATTTACAGCAAATCCTCCGACAACAACACCATGTTTACCACTGATATCTCTGACAACAGGGGCTTCACCACTAATGGTAATCAATTTTTCACCTTGATATCTATCTTGATAAATATTTCTTATGTCACGTGCAGAGAGAGACCCTGGTTTAATTGGGATTGAAATGGTATGGGAAATACCTTGGAACCATTGGGCAACATGAGGCATGAATGCAACTTCAATTCCCAATTGCTTGCTCATTTCTCTTTCATGAATGTGATCGGTTAATGAGTAAGGAATCAAGTTATTAGATAAATACTTAGTATCATTTTTAGGTGATGGTTTAGTACCAGCACCAGAATAACCACTAATACCAAAGATGGATGGTGTAGAAGTGATGTATTGAACTAAAGGAGCAATAGCAACTTGTCCAGCAGTGGCATAACAACCAGGGTTAGAGATTTTACGAGCTTGAACCAAATCTTGACGACTTTTAGTTAATTCTGGTAATCCATAAACCCATTCACCAGTAGTATCAAATCTATAATCAGCAGATAAATCAATAATCTTTGACTTGGAGTTTTGAACACTTTCAATAGCATCAACAAATGGTTTACATACACCGTTAGGTAATGCCATAACCCACATATCGATTTCACCAGATTCTTCAATACGTTTAATGTCTTCAATTTGTAAGTTACTATAGACAATGTTATCTTTATTATAACCTTCAAGTTTTTGACCATTCAATTCTCTTGATGAAACATAAGCTAAATCTAAGTAAGGGTGTTTATCAATTAATTGAATCAAGTTTTGTCCGGTATAACCTCTGGCACCGATTAAAGCAACTTTTGAACGAGAAGTGTTAGAACCAGTTTCAATAGGAGGGTTGGTGTTACGAGAGTTCGAACGAATAGCAGATGTATGAAGACCTCTCTTTTGGAAAGGTGAGCTAAAAAGACCAGATTCTTTAGAAGATGAAAGCGATGAGGTGGTACGACCAGCATCAAAGGCTTTAATCAAAGAACTAACAGCTTCAGGAGATTCTAAACCATACCAGAATAATATTTGACCATTTTTAGCGAATGAACCATCAGATTTAGAAAAGTACCAAGCCAAATTAGCATCATTTTCACTAACAATCCAGTATAATTGACTGAAATCTTTTTTAATAGAGTTGAAAATATTATCAGTAACATTGTTTAACCATCCATTTTTAGACAGTAAAAACTTATCTAATCTTGGAACAGAGGCAACATCATTAGCTTCGTCAACAACTATAGCTAATACTTCTAGAGGTTCATCACCATAACTCTTAAAACTAACCAGTTCCAAGTATTTCAAGTATGAAGCAACAGAAATCTTACCAGCCTTAATCTCTGGATCTCTTAATAAAGCAGATCTTAATAAATCTGGGTTACTAAAATCTACAAGCTTGTTTCTATTAATTAGTTTATAACCTCTTCTAATCAAAGTACCAGCACCTGAATCAGTAAACAATTCTTTTTGTAAATCATCAACATCAATGATAGCAACAGATGAAGATCTTGGTAAATGTTGTAACAAGTCGTGGATTTCTTTAATCTTTAACTTAGTACCATATTTAACCCAAGATTCTTTCATCAAATCATCGTATTCTTCATCCAAGTTGATGACACTGACGATTTCTCCAGTGTTCCCATTGATGATTCCACCCTTTTCATTCAAGTAGACAATCTTCAATGGTTCAAACTCACGTGCAAGTTCACCAGCAGCTACATCAGCATTAACATTTAAAAGTTGTCCCGAAGGAGTTTCGGCCAATGAAGTCAAGATAGGCAAGTAACCAGCTTCAATAGAGGCTTCAATTGTCGACTTGTTAACGCCGGTGATTTTACCAACAAGTTGGTACTTTTCCTTATCTAAGTAATCGGCGCTAAACACACCAGCGGTGATGGGTCTAGCATGAACACCCATTTTTTCTAAAGCAGTAACCAAACGCAAGTTTTGTTCTAAGAAACACGATCTAACAACTTCCATGGTTTCAGCATCAGTGATACGAATACCGTCGATGTACTGGGGCTCAACACCCTTATCCTCTAAGAGCTCATTGATTTGAGGTCCAGTACCGTGTAAAACTATGGGGTAAAGCCCAACGTGGTACAAAAAGGCCAAACATGAAGCCAATTCTTGTAACTGATGGGTGATGATAGCTCCTCCGACTTTAATAACAGCGAATTGTTGTTGAGAAACAGAGGTGAAATACTTTAAGTACTGTTCGACTTCTCTTTTTGAACCAATATTGTTTAATAATTGGATCACGGTGGATCTGGTGGAGTAATGTTTCGTCTGGACAAACTTGTATGACGAGGGAATGACATGGGAACTTCTGGACACTTTTGGAAGTGATTTGAGGGTCCAGAGACGAATAGAGTTCCTAAACATGGTTGGTGTAAGTGAAAAATTTTTCATCCTGAGTCATTTTGAGGGTACAGTGTCTTTACCAAATTGGCAAGAGGTGGTAAGCGCGGTGGGAGATCTGTCGCACGACATTTGGAGAGATGGGAGACATCGGTGTTGGGTAGGGGGGAAGGTATAAGAGGCTGTATGTTGTTGGGAGAGTAGGTATGAGATGGATATAGAATCCGGAAAATATGAGAGGCTTTGGAGAGGATTCGGTGAATTTATAGCGGTATTAAGCGTCATGTAGTTGTTCTCGTTAACTTAGCGTAGTATCTCTGATTGGTATTGATCTTGGTGAAAGCCCATTCGAAAAGTGATCTGACACAAGTAACATAACCACTAAACATACCTCTTTTTTTATATTAAGTCATTATGGTATGAAAAATACTTTACATCAGGTTTTATAAATGTCGCAAAGATGCAAAAATCTCTATACTATTAATCTTATATTCATTACAATACTATACAATATGCAGTTTTTTCTTTTGCCAAATTTTAAATTTTGGTTTATCATCAGGTGAACATGATAAAGGAGAGTTGGATAAGGGAGATTTTGTCAAGGGAGTAGAAGCAGAAGGTGTTGGAGATTGATTTAATTTAAGATGACTCAATAATGAGGTCAATGAATTATTCAAGGACCCACTAGATGCAGACTTCTTCTTCTTACTATGCGAGTTGACAGGTGTGATGGTTATTGGAGTATTGACGGTAGAACCAGATAATCCACAGTCACATTGAGAACATGGAGTCTGATTCTTATCACAATGCTTTTGCTTTTTGATGAATTGGTGATATACATTTTCATTCAAAAGTTGTTGAATTTCATCTCTAGCATCAGATAAAACAGAAGGGCAAGGGAACTCATCCTTTTGATCAAGTATTAACTTATATGATTCATTAGATAAATTAACTTGATAAGTAGAATCAGGGTAGATGAAAGTGTTTAATAAATATTCCCATTTACTACGCATAACCTGTTCATCCTCAGCAGAGAACTCACAGTCTTCTTCAAAGTCCGAATCGGACTCTATGGTGTCATCCCGAAGATTAACCCAATTATCATCTAAATCTATAGTGGTATCAAGATAATCAGTGATATCTTGACCAATAATAGACGATTTTTTGGCGCTATTTGATGATCCAGATGAGCTTGAGTACTTCGAAGCAACAGAAGCTTTTGACCTCGAAGATCTGACGGAATTCAAATCTTTGAACATTTTCAAGCCTCGTTTATTATAATTATATTCATAGTCACATACAGCGACTAAAAACTTTAAGTTTTCTATGCAATGGAGTTGAGTAACAAATGCTTCAAAGTCTTTAACCCATCTGATTCTGTCTTGATCTTTTAACCTATTAATGGAATAAAGAAAATTATAATTTATGAATTCTCCAAGCGATGGGTAAGACATTCTATGTAATATGTATAGAAAGATGCAGCTGGAGTTTCTTTTTTCGAGCCTATTAGTAACAAATTAATGAGTGTGTTTGGAATAAAAGAAGAAGCAAACAAGCTTTATAAAATATAATGGAGGCTTTAATCTGAGCTAATGAAAACTTTTTGACCTGATATTCGTAATATATATAGATGGGACCCTAGTGAAAAAATTTTCAGTTGCTTCTTTTAATTTCTTTTTTTTCTCAACGGTTTTTCGCGACTTCTATGCATGAAGTTTGGCGAGCATGCATAATTGTCTCAAAATGGATAAGTTCCAGGGGAACCCAACAAATAGGGGTAAACACCAAGTTTATGGTATAAGTTCGTATAAGTTTTTTGTGTTTGTTGGTGAAAAAATGAATGAAATAACATAATAAATGATGTAGGAGAAGAATAGAGGTTTATAAAAAATTAGCTGATTTCCATCTGATGCGAATGACGCTTCTACTTTCGGAAAGAATTGCGCATCAAGGGCGCAATATGTACATCTCGGTAGCATCTGGGCATAATAACAGGCAATCTGAGCCGGGACAACGGTTTTTTAATAGTCGAGTAATTATAACTGGCTAATATCATTGTGTCTGAGATGATTTATTTTTAACGATGAAAATTTGCTAACCTTATTCGACAAGTTTAAACTGATTTGCCGATGACCGCCGGAAATGACAACGCAGAATAAATGTAACCACAGGCGGTAAATCAAAGTAACATTAAGATCTACAATGTAACAATAAGTCGCCTCTGTGATACATCTATGGGGAAGCCTACGATCTTCATTGTTACGTTTCCTATTTAGAATATAAACAAGTGTTGCTTTTTCGGGCAGTTGACAGGGCGCCCTGAATGCGAGCACGGGTCACTGCAGACAGGGTCAATTTTGAAACGGGTCAAAAGTCACGAGAATTTTAGAAAATCACTCGAGAATGGAGAGTGCACACACCAAAAGCGCATCCCAGTCTCCGACTCCGAGCCGGACTCAGGTGTTGTCATTTGCTGACATAAGGTGCTGTCCGCACCAGTCTCGCGTCCGTGCCGTCACCAAGACGTGCCCCATCAGCAACACCGCACCACTGCACCAATCTGGTACCATTCTCGTACCACCCGGAAAAATCTGGCACCCGGACCAGCTCGCCCTAGCTCGCACCCATCTCCCACCACCCGGACCAATCTCGCCACCCACACCCATCCCTCCACCAAACTCAAAATCCCCCGTCCTGCACACAAACTCTCAGGGATCATTTAAGGAGCTCTATCAATTTCTCCAGACTTCACGTTTATTCCTTATCCAACAGCCCCATTTCTTTATATAATCCTTATCCATTACACCTATATAAAGTTCACAAAGCTGAGTTCAATGATGTTACGTAGGACCGTGGCACAGGTGGCCAAAAGTCCCCTGAAATGGATCGTTGCTTCTTCCTATTATAATCATATCACCAAGATATCCTTCACTACTTCCTCCCCAAAGCTTCTAGCCACCACTTCAATTGACGAATATGAAATCGATGTGATTTCGATGAAGAAAACTCCCAAAAAGGCTCCGTTAAGCGGCGTTCTCCACCAAGATTCCCAAGACGGAACCATTGAAAAGTATATCCACCAGGTAAACCAGGAGATTGACCCCAAATTGGCTGATTTTGTAACAAGTTATAAAGCAGAAATCAAAGACTTCTTATCGTTCATTACAAAATCGTACGATAATAAAATCACCCAGTTCAATCAACTTACTTCGGTGGAGGTGTTGAATTGTGCCTATATCTTTAAAGATTTGTATATGAAGAACAAAATATCCTCTGTAACCCGCTATAACTATATCAGCTACAATTATATGTTTGATACGTTTCTTAAGTTGCTTAAAAACAACGCCAATATGCCTCAATTGCTTCATTTTTACCTTATTTTGAATGAATATGGGGTTGAAATGTTCCTGCACCAATTGGGAAATTACTCTTTGGAGTTGGATTCGTTATCTAAAGAGTTCAACTTTAAACGGTTGAAGAATATTGATGATGTTTTGGTTGCTATTCAGACAATTGTAGATGATTTTAATCTCTTTTTGATCAACAATAATAATTTGAACTTCAATCAGGAGTTTTTCAAGTTATTCATTCAGATCAGCAAGTATAAGAACTTGAAGACTATATTGTCGTCATCAAGCTTTAAAAACTTGTTGCCAATGGATTTGTTGGCATTGACAGAATGGGAAAACTTTGTTGAAATCAATAAGTTGGTTAATAAGTTACCTGCTTCTTGGAACAAAGACCTTACGTTTGTATCGTTTATGATCGAGCCTCTTACACAACAGTCGACTTATGTGGAGGTTATTGCCAAGCTCTATGATACTCTTAAGACCTTGGAAGGACCTGCTCAAGTTCATGCACAATCGGTGTATGATAACCTTATTAATGCCTGTTGTAATGGTGTAGTCAACTATAGTGAGCCTGTGCAATTCCCCAAGTTCACCAAGTTTGTTGTGTCCAAAACCCCACTTGAAAACTATGAGTTTTCGATGATTTTTAATCATAAACTTTATAATTATGTAAATGAAATCAAGGTTTTGGATGCTTGGGGGTTTGATTTGTCTTCAAAAACCATTTTGAGTCAAATGGATTCCTTAGAGTTGGATAACGAATATCTTAAAGATAGGTTTCAACAGTTGTCGGTACATTTAGAATCGTTTTTTGATGTGGTTACTTGGCCTGCTACTGGTTTAACCAAATTGATTCAAAATAAAAACTGGTACGATTGGTGCATGGAAAATACCATGTCCAAGACCACCAGATCTTTAGTAGACTACTCTCATCTCTGCAATTACCCTTATAAAACCATTGAAATCGGCGTTGAATTTTCAAAAGTCTTACCCTTATTGAACAAGGTTTCACTTGCTAATGAAAATATCAACTTGTCGGTGGTTTCAGTGGAGTACTTGCTTTCGTTGTTTAACAACAACGATACCATCCGTAAGATTTCTTTGACCTATGGTAACGTTTATATCACCAATTTGCAACAATTGGTTGATGATTATGGTCGTTTAACAGATAAGTTGAAGAAATTTAATTTGGAGTACGTCAGAGAGTTGGTAGGCAAACCATTTAGAGATTTTGATCAAAATGAACTCCAGAAATATTTTGGATATTACCTGGAAATCATCAAAACTCCTTTGATTTTAGATAATTTGGTCGAACTTTATAAGACTACTGAAGACATCAAACCTGAAATCAAGACTGAGGTTGTTTTACAAAGACTCGCTCTTTATAAGTATGAGTTGGAAGTATTGAAAACCGACGAATTAAAGAAACCTTTTGCTGCATTTTCCCATGATGAACTTCTCTTTATCTTGGATAAAAGGATTAAAGAGGTATTGAGTAATTTAAATAGTAATCCTACCTCTCGTCTTAATGTTACTAATGCCACCAGATTTCTTGAATTAGAGCATATTTTGAAGGATTTGGATGATACCAAGGCTTTGGATTCGTTGATCGAATACAAACAAATCCCTGATAACTTCAATCTCCACATTTATTCAAATGAACTCTCAAATATCAGAAACGTCTTGGGGAAACCATTTTCCGAGTGTTGTACTCAAGAAATCTTGGATGCTGTTAACCATCCTAAATTATATAGCCGTTTGACCGAGTTGTTTAGACTCAACAATGGTCATACCGAAGTATTGGATACTTTAATCCATAGCACCAGTGTATTTGAACTGTTTGAGAAAAAGAAGACTCTTAAACAGAACCAATACGTACAAATCCCAGACCATCTCCCCATTCATAAGTTCACCAATGAACTTGGGGTATTGAAGTCTGATGTTTTGCATAAAGACTTTGGTCAATGTACTAGTCAAGAGGTTATGGCCAAGCTTGATGGTCGTATCAATGATATCTTGAGTGGTGTTAATCCTGACCCTAACTCTGATTTTAATGAAAAGAGCATCAAGAAGTATATTGATATGTCTAACAAATTGGTAGATTTGTTCCGTATGAACAATAATAACACCCAGGTTCTTGATACGTTGATTCATAGTCAAGCTGTGTTTGAAAACTTTGAACAAAAAAGACTGAAGACGTTCAAAGCTTATAAGCAACTTCCAGATCTGTTCAAGTTGGAAGAGTTTGTTGTTGAGATCAACCAACTTATGAACGAAATGGGTGTTTCAAAGTTCAAGGATTGTTCTGCTAATGAGATATTGAGTAGTTTAAAGGACATGTCCAATAACAAAAAGAAGTTCAATCTCAACAAGAGAATTCTTTTATCCAAATTATATAGGAACTTGATGGTATTATTTAATTATAATGGTAATGAGCCTTCTGTTTTGGACAATGTCTTGATTAATAACGAGATATTTGATCAGTTTGAATCTGGTGCTAGAGGGGTCAAATCATCTTCTGGATACGATTATTTATTACGTACATACGAAGAAGAATTAAAGTATTTATTACAATCTACTAAATTAGGTAAGTTTGATTTGGTTGATTTTTATGAGCTTACGACTGAAGATTTTGACAGGTTGACTGACCAATTTTTGGCTACTATTAAGACATCAAACAAATACCAATACTTGTCGTACAAGAACTTGGTTGATGAATTGAAAGTACTTAGCGGACAACCTCATCAACTTGCTATACTTTTTAAGTTGGTTGAAGTTGGTGAAGATGGTGATATAAGTGAGATTAGTAAACAAGTCAATGGTTTTATGGACCATTTGGCCCGTAACAAAGATTTGAATACGGAAGAGGTTCGTGAAAGAGTTGAGGTTCCGGTAGAGAAGTTTAGTATGGATGATTTTGTTGGAGGTAGTGCTTCAGCTTCGGCTTCGGATTCAGCAACTGCTGCTGCAACTGCTTCTACAACTGCTCCAAATGCCAGCTCCTCCAAAGACTCTAACGAAGACCTCGAGGACCTTTTCGTCAGAAACCAGATCTTCCATGACCCATCTATAAAGTTCAACGAAGAAAACCTTGAAAAGTATCTTCGTACCGCTAACGAACAAAAGAAGCTTAGACGAAAAGAAAAGTTTAGAACCATCGAAGCGTTAGAGTATTCTAGTAAATCGAGATCTAAATCAGATTCGTATCTTATATTAACGTTAAATGGTAACCGTAAAATCGTGTCGGAAAACCCCATGACTAAAGACAATTTTGATGATATTTTCAATATCTTCAGCCAACTTTCAATGGTTGAGATGCGCCAGTTATGCAAAGAAATCAACTTGTTGAAGGATCAAAGCTGGAAATTGATTGGTAGTATCGATGATGGTGTTCAAAAATTGGTATTTGTTAAGGTTGGAGGTAGAAACCATCCGATAATCAGACGGATCAAGTCGATGTTTGCTGTTACTGGTGCAGTGTTTGTAGTGCTTATTGTATTGAACCATTTGTTAGACGAGCCAGGACCAAAACTGGCCGCCAACGATGAAGAACCTGGTGTATCTGAAGAGCCTAAGCCAAAAAGCAGACCAGTTGTACCAGCCACACCTACTTACTCCCCACCAGCGGCCTATGTTGAACCAACTACTTACTCTCCACCAACTGCACCACCAGCAGTCTCTGTAAACCCAACCACAAAACCATCGGGATGGTTCTGGAAGTAGCATCTCCAATATATGTTTTATCTAATCTCTCATTTCATCACCTTCCATATCGGGAGATACAAAAGTATACTTGAAAACTGTAGACCCTCCTATAGTCCCATTCCATTTTCTTAACTTTTCTACATTCTCTTTATCAGTTATGTCAGGTACACGCATGCCTGTCTTATAAGTAGCTCTATCATGTTTGACCTTCTCTTCCAAGATCTGCTGTCTATTTGTAGCGGGTCTACCAGGTCTTCTTTTGGCCCTCAAATCCTCCAATTCTTTATCAAATCTACCGATAAAGTTCTCAATGTATGCCTTGATGTCCGTTAAGGTGAAAACATCTTTTTCGGGCACAGCATTCAATTCCTCTTGGATATATTTGACTATCATAAGCTCATTCTGCTTCTGTTCAAGATGTTGGGCCTTTTTGGACTCCAATTTCCCCTGTCTAAGGGTAGCCCTATTGATCTGCTTGAACGCACGTCCCTTGATATGAATCAGCGCCTTGGACTTAGCTACCTTCTTATTAACCTTCTTGATACTATGATTTAAAGGCATCGATGAGATGAGATGAGGTGAAAAATTATGCCAAATTGAGCCCCAGCAATGGTCGTGTGACGGAACATTTTTTCTGGTGAGGTGTTTTAGTCGTGCGCATGCGGTGAAAATTTTCATCAAGAAACCCCAATGAAGTACACCGAAGAACAATTGTTAGAGTATCAAAGTGAAGCTTTCGTCCCTCAACCTGACGTTTTACAAGCTTTCAATGAATTGGTCGACGCTGTAACCGCTGAATTCTCCAGAATCGAAAAGGCCAAAAAAGCCTACAATGGTGATAGTTTTATCGATGAACATGGTAATGAAAGGTCCTACACTTACCTTAACAGAAGAAGAGGTTCTAGATCCGGTGCCAGACCAATGAAAAAGAAAACCGAGGTTGAAGTAGATGACGATGGTTGGGCCACTTTAACCACCAAGCACAAGAAATCTTTTGGTGAAGACAACCAGGATGAAAGAGAGACCTTTATAACTGCTGTTAAGGCTAAACCAAATAACAAAAAATTGGGAAGCTCTAAAGCTGCTGATCCACGTGACGCCATTGCAGATAAACAGACCAATACATTCAATGCTTTTGAAGCTTTAGGTGATGAAGAAGATGAGTAAATGACCACTGTATATTAATAAACGTTATACTACTATAAGATCGTCGTCAGAGGAGTGGAGGATGGAGTCGATGTCAGTGACGGAGGAGATGGTGCCAATTGCGGGGGAGTTTTGGTTGATGGGGCCGTTGGAGCCATTGTGGCTGTTGGAGCCGTTGGGGATGCCATTTGAGATGCCATTTGAGATGCCATTAGAGATGCCATTGACTCCATGGTCACCATTGACACCATTAGCACCACCACCAACACTCCTAGGCGGACGCAACTCCCCAATTAACTCCTTCAACTCACTAACCCTAGGAGCCCTCTGTCTCTCACTCGTAACTATCAGCCCGTTAGTAAAATCATACGCCGTATTATTCTTTAACCCAGAATGAATAGATGCAATGTCTGCAATAGTTCCAAGACCAAGTCCCGCTTTGACTTCACCAGAACTATCCGATTCCTGATCGTTATAGTGGCCATTTGGCGATCTGGTACTACTGTTATCTTTAAGGTCATTACCTAATAAATCATTATGTAAAATACTAAGAACTAATGGTCTTTGAGCGTTTAACCAAGTTTTAAGGAATTCATTGGATCCTATTAATTGTTCCATATCCTTTTTATTGATTGGTGTAGTCTCAGAAGCGTTTGAACTAATATCTGAAGGTACTGATGCAATATTATTAACCCAGTATCCTTTAGATGCTTTATATGAGATATTTCTATTTAATTTGTCATAAACATTAGATTTAAGTATGTTAGAACCTAAAGATTCACTATACTTGGAATTTATAACTGTTAAACAATGATGAAGTGTAGCATCATTAAAAGTGTCTCTAGCAATAGCGTCATCAGGTACTTCCGAATCACCATAGTTCACACTCCAATGGTAATAGAAAGGAATGAAATTAGCAAGAAAATTAATACCAAAAGTTTCAACCATATTATTAGTAACTTTACTAATGGCACTAACAATCTTAATATCTAAAGTTTCATTACCCATGACGTATTTATCTACAAATATAAGATAATTAGAAATAAAATTTGCCGATTCAGAAATCATCAGACTATAATCTGGATCTAAATAATTTTCCATTAAAATAGAACCACTGGTTTCGGTGGTTTCATCAGCAACAAATTCTTTCAGCAAGAAATGGTCAAATAATTTTAAATATTTTAATTGAATTTGACTTACTTGCAGTTCAGAAACTGAATTGTAAATATCTGTAGATCGTTTTGATGATAATAATGGTAAACTTTCTTGCCAGCGATCCAAATCAACATGATTACGGGTGATATTACTTTCGTTTTTTGTGGTTTCAAGTTTACTCAATATATTATCAATATCATCAAGTTCAGATATTACATATTCAAAAAGAGCATCTGAAGATTCTTTGGAGAATTCCAAAACTGTAACCACCTTAACAAAGATCTCATAGATCGAGTCTGGCACTTGGTCGTAGTAGTAGATGTGTGTAGATAAGTTTACAATAGATTTTGAATATATATCCACCAATGTCTTGGTATCTTGTTTGTTAGCGTCAGTGGATTTGGCGAAGAATAGCGATTGTTTGAGTTGCAAGAGGTTTTGGATCAAGTCTGAAACAGAAAGCCCAATCATGTTGATGTTTGCCGATACGAGGGCCAAAAGATGGTTTGCAAGATGCTTTTCAAAGGCAGCTGAGCTAGTTCCTGGAGCTGAGCCAGTTCCCGAGGCTGTTTTAGTGCCAACAGCACCATTTTTAGCGCCAACAGCACCATTTTTAGCGCCAACAGCACCATTTTTAGCACCAACAACACCATTTTTAGCGCCAACAACACCATTTCTGGAACTAACAGCACCGTTTACAGCACCCAAACCCAGCTCAATCGTTGGTTTACCAGCCTTTGAGCCCGACCTTCCAATACGATTGAGCGAGTGAACAAGCGACCCCAATACAATAAACCTCAACTGTACCGGAATCCAAGTAGTACACAACTCCAAGAAGTTATGGTTCCAACTCTGATCATCCAGATGAAACGTATACTCAACCACCCGATTAGTAGATTCGGTGATTTGAGCAGTAGAAGAAGTATTAAAATACGCTTGAAGTCCCAGTACCGCTTCATCATATAAATCATGGGAATCAACATTATCATTTTCCAAATCTTCAGCAATATGTTTCTGTGCCTGGACAGTCTTTGACAGCTGAATCTTGGAAAGTTTAACGCTTTCTCCCTCATTTGATAATTGGTGCAATAACCCATTTTCAGGCTCCGCCAGACGGAAAGTTTCCGCCAATAAAGGTATACATTTGGTGGTCATTCGAGTACAAACCTCGCCAGAAACACCAAAACAATTGGAAACATCTTTACACGCTTTTAAGGCCATCAATTTCCATTCGTTAGAAGCAGTAGCATGTTTTTTAGCATTATTTAAAGAGGTATCAATGATTTTCTTCGACAATTGAACAAAAGAATCAACAAACTGTTGATCCCCAGCAAACAAACCGCCGTCCAAGTGTTTGCAAAGAACGTGGTACGTGTTTAAACACGCCTTGGCCAAGCCAATGTCGATATTATTCAAGGTCTGAAGCAATATCGACACCGCCTGGGGTGCAAATACATTAAGATTATCGGTACATTTCTCGACCAAAGCCAGCACAATGTCCAAAGTAACCTGCAAATTACCAAATTTGGACCGATTGGAATCGGTGACAGTTTTTTTCACCAAAAAATTCATCACCTTCTCCAACTTAACTCTTCTGGTGGACGCATAGTAGAGCAAATAACTTAATTCGGACGAATTGGGCTTTTTATCAATTCCCTTGCCCGGCGGATAACATTGTAAGATCAACTTCTGATGTTTGGAAAGAAAAAGCCCCGTCATGGTTGTTACAACTTTTTCAAAGGTTTTTCGACGCTTGGAAGTGGAGCTATTTGGAGATTGAACGTGAAGATTTCCAGTGCGCATCTGAATTTTTCACTGGTAATTTTCAGAGTAAATTTTCACTTGTGATGGCTCCCATATATGTTAAGGGAGGAGTATGGACGAATGTGGAGGACGAAATCTTGAAGGCTGCTGTATCTAAGTATGGGTTGAATCAGTGGAACCGAGTGGCGCTGTTATTGACGAAGAAATCGGCGAAACAAGCCAAGGCCAGATGGCATGAATGGTTATCTCCTGCGATAAATAAGACTGAATGGTCCCGAGAAGACGACGAAAAGTTGCTTAATTTGGTGAAGCTCTTGCCTAACCAATGGCGAAGTATAGCGCCGATTATGGGCCGAACAGCCACTCATTGCGTGGAACGGTACCAGAAATTGATGTCTGAAGAGGTGGACGAGGACCTAGGTCTTGCTGGGGCTGGTGTAGAGGCTATTCCTGCTGCTGGGGGTGCTGACAGTTCGATTTTGACGCTAAATCCCGAGAGTAAACCGGCTAGGCCCGATGAAGATACTCTTGGAGATGATGATCGAGAGATGCTTTATGAGGCTAAGGCCAGATTGGCCAACACCAAGGGGAAGAAGGCCAAACGGAAGGAGCGGGAGCGGATGATGGAGGAGACCAAACGGATTTCCTTGCTTCAGAAACGTCGGGAGCTTAAGGCTGCTGGCATTAATGTTAGTTTGGTGTCTAAAAATAAGAAAAAGTCGAAGGAATTCGATTATAATGCCGATATTCCTCATGAACATGCTCCGTTACCGGGTCTTTATGATGTTTCGGAAGAAACGGAATCTTCAAAGGCCCAAAATGTCGAGTTTCATAAGGAAATCGTACGTAAAGGGCTTCAACTTAACGATAAAAGGCCTAAAAAGAGACCTCAGACTCTTGAAAGTGCTGCAGAAACAGTTGAAACGACGCCTAAAAGAGCCAAAATCGAATTGCCCGAGGCCCAATCATCTGGTCAATATATAGATGTAGAAACCACAGAGGCCTCGGACTTGGCTGGCGTGTTTAACAAGCCAACAGCCCCAGAAACTCCAGGCATCGACCAACGGATCTCTCAAGCACGTGACGATATCTTGAAAGCCCAAGGCCAAAAGTCGTCGTTGATTGGAGATTTGGATGTTGAGCAGCACGAGTCTGAGGTCAAGCACGAGCCTGGACTCAAGCCATCTGGACTTAAATCCTCTGGACCTACACTAAAACCCGGTTCAAAACACTTCAAAAAAGCTCTTCAAAGCATCGTTAAAACCGAATTTGCACAACTTCCAACACCTAGAAATGAGTTTGAAGTGTTGCCCTCTTTTGACGAAGCCGAAGAGCCGGTTTTGACCCGGCGTGCTGAGTCCAAAGACCAACTAGACCGGTTAAAACAATTGGATTTATTACGACAAGTGGCTGCTGAACGGGCAAAAAGTCTTCGCTCCCAAGTATTTCAACGCCAACTCGAGATTCCTAACCCACAGATGCTTAAACCGGTGGACTTGACCCAGTTTTCTGGGGTGGAAGCCGAAGTGGCTCGGACTTTTGGTGATTTGATCCGATCTGATTACCGGAAATATGTAGATAATAATTTTGCAGCCAAAGAACTCGATGATTTGGATGAAGCCCTGTATACGGAAGTTACTGGGGAAATACAAAAAGTACTTCAAACGATTCCCAAATCAAAGAATGATATCGTTATTGCTGTTAATCAGCCTTCACAAGAAGACCTTCAGCAGGCGATAAATACCGTCAAATCCGAAGCTATTGACATTCAAAACGAACTACCATCGGTAAAAACCACTGAAATCATCGAAAAAATCAAACAAAAGAGCCTAGAATTGGCAGATATAGACCGTAATATCTCTCTCTACAGACAATTCAGCCAATGGGAGCAAATATCCATCGATAACCGGGGAAAACTCCAAAAATTGGTCGATGAAATCATCGAAGAAGAACAAAGATTATCATCACGTCTTTCATCAACAGCATAGACTGTATATTAAGTGTATATTAAGTATATTAAGCATGTATAATAGTAAATATAGGGTTTAACACCTCCTACTTAACCGCGCGGCTAAATACGCAGCGTTGGGACCATCTCCAGCACCAATGTGGCGCGACGCAATTGCCCCAGCCTAAGCCCACCATTTCGCGCATTATATACCATGGACAACTTACTATATATCCCATTAAGAACCACCAAATCGGTGGATTTACATGGCAAACTTCGCCAGATTATCAAAAAAGACTATTTCCAACCAGCAAGTTCATTTGATAATGATCTTTCCCTGCTAAATTCCATGAGAAATCGCCTCAAACTGTTGAAAGATGGGGCCCTAGACCGTTCAAAAGAGATAATTCTCAAGCAATATTACATCCAGATAGTTAATCTTACTCGTAAATTCCCCAATGAAGCTGTGGAGTTCGAATGGTACGGAACTTTGGGGTATAAGCCTTCCGGTCCCTACAGAATAGCCTCGCTAAAGTTTGAACAATTGAATATTATATACCAATTAGGTAGTTTATACTCTCAATTAGCGCTTAAAGAGTCTCGGTTCACCGACGATGGTCTCAAGAAGATGTGTAATTACTTCCAGATGGCCGCCGGGTGCTTTGAATACCTCATTAGTGCTATAGTTGAGTCTCATTTTGAGACTTATTCACTGGATTTTTCGCCAGAAACTCTTCAACATCTTAAATATTTGGTGCTAGCTCAAGCCCAAGAGGTTATATGGCAGAAAGGTGCTAATAGTAATATGAAGAACTCGGCAATAGCCCGGTTGGCCCAAGAAACCTCAACTTTATACAATAAGGCTGTGGAGTATGGGAATAAATCTGATTTCATCAAGCTTGAAAGCATCAACCATTGCTCTGTCAAGCATTATCATTTTGCAGCTGTGGCGTTGTATAGAACATCTTTGATACATCTTGACAATTCTCTGTACGGTGATCAAATAGCGTACCTTCAGAAGGCATCTAAGGCAACACAAGATGCTTTGAAACATAAACGGTATGTTAGTTCGTTTGTTCTTGAAGACCTTCAGGGTCTTGCGACGATGGTAGATGATACTTTGAGAGTTGCACAGAAAGATAATGACTTGATATATCTTAAACCAGTACCTTCAATAGAATCATTGGAACCCATAAAGGGCGCTTCAATGGTACAACCTATACAGATTAGCGAGTTCCAAACACCTTTAGCTAGTGATAGACTCTTTCTTGCGGACCTCTTACCGTATGTAATAGTACAAATTGGTATTGCCTACCGAGATAGACAAGATAAGTTCATTTTGAAAAATGTTTTAGAACCTTTACAAGCATTAAACAAGATGATGAATCATTTCTTAACTCAAAGACAATTACCAGCTTCTATAGATTCGATCCAAAAACCTGAAAACTTACCAGATCTGATTATACACCATTCACAAGATATAATATCTTATGGTGGGATTCAATTAATTGAGGATCTTTACGATAATATTCTTCAACTTTCATCTGAATGTCGAGACATTTATGAAGGATGCCAGCAACGACTTCAAGTTGAACAAGAGGAAGATGAATATTTTAAAGATATCTATAAAGAAAGATGGACCCGGACACCATCTTTCGAAGCTGGTAAAGATCTTTGGGTTAAAATAAATAGTATGGATGAGTATCTTAGTCAAGCAGATCGGGCTGATGATATTATTTTGAGTAATTACCACGAAATAAAGGATTATCTTCTTTTATATTGTGGAGGTTACGAGCTGCTAATTCAATTCATTCCCAACTCTGCATATATAACTTTAAGTGAACCTCTTGCTACCACAATCAACAAGATAAGAGATCTTTTAAATAAAACGAATGATCTCGAATCCGATCGTAAAGAATTTCTTAAAACTTTGGAGAATAAATGTAAAGATAATAACATTCTTCCCAAGTTGATTGAAGAGTATAAAACCAATCGGGATAAGTACTTAAACAAATTGGATGAGACCAGTTTTGAAGGAGTATTTAATGCCCATTTAAAGCTTTTCACACCTGATCTTGAGTATGTAGAAAAACTGAAACAATTTCAAATTGATTTGGAACACCAGATCGATTCATTAAACCAACAGTTTATAGATTTATACTCTTCTAACGAAGAGAAACCAAATAGTGATCGCCAAGATAGCTTACAGATTCTTGAAGATATTTATTCTCAGTATTTACAGTTGATTACGAATCTAAACGAAGCTACCAAGTTCTATACTGATTTTAAAACAAGAGGTAGTAAGGTTATAGATCAATGTGAAGAATTCATTACCAAAAGAAGAGAAGAAGCACAAGAATTTGAATCGGGTCCATCTACTATGGCTGCAAAAATACCGGCCTCTGGTGCGGACACGAAGCACCAACCTCAAGATGAACTCTCTGAACTTAGGGTGGTGACGCCAATTCCCGTAGTTCCTTCGCCCGTACCTTCACGTATGCTGGTTAATACCACCCCATCACGTTCAGAGCTCAATGAACTTCAAAAACAATTTGAAAATACTGGTCTTGGTAAGTCGGGCTGGTAGGTGATGCAATGCTCATCGCGACAATTTTTTCGTATGCTAAGACGCTTACGTTACTTGAAAAATCTCATGATAACGAAGCCAAAAAAGAATGTCATAACGATTGTCGGCACCACAGGTGTTGGGAAATCAAAAGTAAGTATATACATTTAATAAAACGACTCTTAGCACCAATTCTAACCTATTTTTTTTAGTTCAGTATTGAATTAGCCAAAGCGATAAATGGAGAAATAGTCAATGCAGACTCCATGCAAGTGTATAAAGGCGCTGATATCATTACCAATAAACACCCAATTGACGAAAGAGACGGAATTGCACATCATGTGATGGACCATGTGCGATGGGACGAAGAATATTACATTCATAGATTTGCTCTGGAAGCAAATGCTGCAATTGACGATATCCACCGTCGTGGTAAGGTTCCTATAATCATTGGGGGGACTCATTATTATCTTCTGAAGCTTTTATTCAGGAACAAAACCATTGAAGATTCTGATATACCCAAAACACCTTTAACAGAGGCTCAATTAGCCATTCTAGACGGTCCAGTTGAAGGTATTTTTGAAGAGCTTAAGTCACATGATCCTGTAGTTGCAGCCAAGTTTCATCCACAGGACCGTAGGAAGCTTAGAAGGGCATTAGAAGTATGGTATCAATTGGGCAAAAAGGCCAGTGATATCTACCATGAACAGAAACTTGATGAAATGGAAGACTCTTCTTTAATATATAACACACTTCTCTTCTGGGTATATAGTGATCGTGAAGTGCTTCAAGATCGATTAGATAGAAGAGTTGATGATATGATGAGTAATGGAGGTGTTGAAGAAATTCAACAACTTTATGATTTTTATTGCCAACAAAAACCACAACCAGAATTAACCAACGGGATTTGGCAAGTTATTGGCTTTAAAGAATTCTTACCCTGGTTACAATCTGAACAACAAACAGATTATACTAATGGTATAGATAGAATGAAAATAAGAACAAGACAATATGCCAAATACCAAATCAAATGGATTAAAAAATTGCTTATGGTTGAATTACAAAAAGAATCCAGATTTAACTTTAAGTACGGTGGTAAGATGTACCTTTTAAACGCTACTAATCTTGACAATTGGCAGCAAAATGTTCAGGATAGGGGTATTGAAATTGCACAGACATTTCTAGAACAGGGTCCGGTTAATGTCACTACTCCTCAAATTCCTCCTGGATTAGAGAATGTTTTACCAGATAATACGTCGTTAAGTGAATTTAATAGCAATAAAAGAATTGATTCGGTCAATAATTGGAAACATTACGAATGTGAAGTGTGCAAGGATAAGCAAGGTAACAAACTTGTATGTGTTGGAGAAGAGAATTGGAAAATACATATTAATAGTAGAAGACACAGAAAAGCTGGCACTCCGAAGCGACAAAGAACAATGGGGCCCAATATCGGAAATAAACAACCAGAAAACAATAGCGTAGAATGAAATTTGTATTTAGACAATGGTACCCAATTAGGAAAGTATCTCAACTTGAAACTGGTGCCACAAGTTAATGCCAGATGGAACAAGAAATCATGGCCTTAATTCTTGGTTAGCTATATATTCAGAACTATTATTGGTTTTGTAGAGTTCATAGTATATATCGGGTTTAAATTAATAAATAATAATGGCATTGTATTGCATTGAAATGTAGTCCGGGGTAATTAAAGTTTCTATGAAAAAAAAAAAAGTAATATAAGTGTATAGTTTAATTGACCTTTTAACCCCTATACTTCTAAGGGTCTAGGGTCTGCAGCAGTTACGGCAACAATATCCTCAGCGCATGGTATAGAGGCCCAGGCGCCATAATAATACGAACAATGCTTAAGATGAGATGCGTTCATACAGACTTGTTACAACATTATTAATAGCAGACACACAATTCAAGGTTAACCACGAACATTCCATGCGTTAACTTAATTGAAAGCTTGAAAGTATTTAAAGTTCAGCCGCTAACTTTGCTGATAAGGAAATATTCTGGCAAAATTCCGATCAATTTTACGTCCTTCCGACAAAATGTAGATAGTTTGAATAATGTGTAGATATTGGTATTTAAGTGTCTATTTCTATATTACAGTCTATAAATCATTACTCATTAATTTTCTGCATCTTTAAACTCATTTCTTCAAGTTTTGAATCAATTTGTTTAATTTGTAAAATTTTCTTAGCATTAAGGTTGTTTAAATCATCATTTGAACACCAACCAGATTTAATTAATCTGGATTTAGTTGTATTAAAAGTTTCTTCTACATTATTTCTTTCATTTAAAAGATAATTATAATATTCTTTAAAATTCTCTGAATTAATTTCATCTACTTTAAACAGTTCAATAAAATTATTTTGGTCTTTTAAGTTAATATTATCAGATAATACAATTATTGGTGAACTTGTTGGTGGGGTGGTTGGTGTGAAACATTTTGTTTTAGAATCAACAGTATTACAAGAGCCTGAACTATCTTGAGAGAAAGATTTAAAGTGGCTTTGTAAAGGAGTTAGAGTAGGTCTAGTATAATCAGAGCTGGCTTCAGATTTTGCACCATTGGCGGTGGCAGTGGCGGTGGTAGCGGCGGTCGAGGATCCGTGCAAAGCACCGGTCGAGCCCATAGCAACTCCACCAACCTGCGATGGATTCGATGCCGTAGACATCGGATTAGATGTTGGGATAACTGGGGTAACCATGCCACTTCCTGGGCCAAATGACAGCTCTCTTGATCTCGGACGTACTATGTCTTGACTATTAACCAGCATAGTCGAATTATTCTTAGATAATGATAATTTTCTAATGGTATTTTTCAAACTCTTCAATCTCTTTAATGGTGAAGTATTATTATTACTACTATTACTCGAATTATCACTCTCTTGAGGCTGATTTGTTGAAGTATTCGATAAAGTTGGAAACAACTGGTTACTATGATTTAAACTGGGACTGTCTAACTCATAAGTTGAAAAAGAACCATTAGAATTTTGGTAGAAGAGTCGATCAAAATCTTCTTTTACATGGGTTCGACTTGGTGAAGTAGAAGTAGGACTTTCAGTGTTTAAATCATCTTCATTAGGTAAAGGTGGTAATAATATTTCATCTTCTTTAGGTGATCGTTCTTCTAGTACAATTCCTAGGCCGTTCATAATTTTTTGGTGATGGTAAAATGGATAATAAAAATGATATGAATTGTAAAAATTATTTGAACTGTAGGATTAATAAAAGGCTGGGATAGTTGAAATTATATAAAAAATTCAATGTAACAGACTTTTTTTTATTTTAAAAGATTTTTTTTTTTTCAAATCTGAAAAATTTAAATTGGGACTAACATTTTATGCATAATAAACGGTCGGCTTATGTTGGTCCTACAGTGCATCTAGTATGCATCTAAAGAGTCATGACGGATATAGTATTTATAGGGAAAATATGATAGTAAAGAGTACATAGAGGCATGAGCGATGAGATGGGTATAGTTAATATTAAAGTAAGAAAATGTTAGAAATCTTTTTAATACTGAACAAATTTGATTTAATGAAAATGTATAACTTAAGTTTATCTATCGTTACAGTACTTTTACGCAAGAGTAGCGGATACCTACTATATTTGGCAAATTCTAGACTCTAGTATTGAAAAAGTGTACCGGCACTTGACCGGCGTCCTCGTCTATATGCAGGCCGACCATTTAATTTTGAGCAAATCCTGTGTAAACCTCAGTAAATAAACCCGTATGCACCAAACCTTAGGTTCATATGAAATTCTAAACAAATTCCTTAAATCAATATTAATTACTGTACCGTATTAAGCAAATTAATAAGCTTGAATTAAAAACACTTTATAGGCAAGAGCGATTTTTTTGGGGCGAGCGATCTCGTTTGGCGGTGCCAGACGTAGGTCAAGAGACGAGGCCGACCAAATTCTCGGGTATGCTCGAGCGAGGATATTAAGCTATGGAACCCTACGGCGACGTATTAGAATCCATTGTAGTAGAGAATTTTTTATTGTGGCAAAAATGGTCAACTTGACAACATAAGGTCGGTTAATGACTGGAGAATGGATCTCATCGCCATCGTAGTAATGAATTTAACTGCTTTAGTATAAAAAAGGGATGAGCATTACGTAGTGCTACAGGCTGGTGCCGTCCTTCGGCGGCGGCGCGCCGTTGGTCTGGTCTCGAGGCCAGTGGATTTATGGCGAGACCTTTGGCCTCGCCGTGGCAACAGATGCCCGCATCAATTCGGCGTCACGTAGGTCGGAGGCCCGAGGTAATGTGATTTTTTACTTTCTTTTAAGCTACTAATAAACTAGAGTCAACTTAATATAAAATGCTTAATGCTTAAAATACTTTCTATAACTTAAAACCTTAATAACTTTCTTTTAGACTAATACATGGAGAAATAGTTAAAATATTTCGAAGACTTGTCGGGGGCTTTCTAGTTCCAAGTAGTAGTAGTGGCACCACCGCATATTGTTCCAAATTTTTTTTGGACGAAAATGTCTCCTATTTTTCACTCCTTTTGTTAAGCAACTTTTAGGGGGAGGAGGGGTAAGCCCACTCGTTTTCAACCATTGCTACTAGTTTAACTGTTTAAGAGGATCTGCTTACGTAAAATAAATTATTATTTTGTGCTGTTACATTATCACCAAATGCTCTCTCAATTTCTCTAATATCAAAGATTTTTGCAACCATGAACACAACACATTTTTTGTTGCCAATGTTACAATTCATACAGTTTGACATGTTTATTACCTATGTATATAGATTGTAGATTATAATTGAATTGTAATTACCACCTTCAACAATTTCAACCCCTTTAACGGCTTATGTCCACCGACATGTCGTCGATTCTCCAATCGCAACCCAGAAAATAAAAAAAAAATTATTCCAAAAATTGTCAGGTAATTGGCTGGAAATGATATCGGCGGCCAGAATTTCAATTTGAATAAAAATTTAGTTTAAATTATGATTTTGATTTGATAGATTTAAAGAAATGGAAACTTTAATCGTAATATTTTATCAAATCAATCAAGAGGTGAATTCAACGGTTTCCCCTATTATTTTTCGTACCTCACAATTGACGATGTAAATAGATTAGCAATCACATGTACGTAAATCTCTGTGCAAACGATTATGTCAGGCTTAGCGAAAAATAATAAGGATCAAGAATAGTCGAGTTCGGTGGGCGGCTTCATACATGTGATGCGGGCTTATACGTAATTTTAGTCCCAGTAGTAGTATTAACTTAGCCCCATTCGCGCTAGGTTGTGGTGCCAATGGGCGGCTTTAGGTGGGGCGGCATTGGCAGGAGGGCCGCCGTGTGTATAGGGCGGTACTCCTTCGTGGCGGTCTAGATTTTGCAGCGGTAAAATTAAGCCATTCAAAGTATAGTTTCTTAACTAAATCATAGCGAATAATATGAATATTACGGTTGAATAAACCCGTAGTACTTGTAAATCAACCGTCGGTTTTATTTAGGTTTTTTTTATAGTTAAAATAATCATTAATTGTAACGTAATGATAATTAGTTCTATGGAGCGGTTGTGGGTGCGTTTGGGCAGCACGAATCTTCATTGGGATTTAGCTTAGGCTTAGGCGTAAGGGGAGTTATTCAATAGGCGTTGAGTGGCATGGCCAACGATAAGCCAGCAAGAATGGTAACAGAGAAAAGTCCAGACAATCGAGTCCAGACAACTAGAATAGAGCATTTTGCAGACAGGGTAGGGACCAGCAGCTTGAGGTCAGAAACCAGAGTTCAGAAACTAGAAACCAGAGTCCAGAAACTAAAGACCAGCAGTTTATGGCCAGAATCTTAGGCCAAACAGAGTCACAAGAGGTCAGATGCTATGTTACACCCAGCAGGCATGCCACATCCCCAAAAACCAGTCCCCAAAGTAACATACATTACTAAATACTCTCGCTTAATCTCGTTTTCATGTACTTCCAGTAATTCTCCCTAATAGGATCATACTTACTGATCAATAAATCGTAAATCTTAATCGATGTAGAATCATTATATATCTTTGCCAACATCTCTAACGCATAAGAAGATTTAATAAGCTCAATCTCATCGTCATCTTTAGCATCAAAATCGAGGTTAACAAATTGGCTGCAAAAAACTTTAAAATTACTAATATCAATTTTATACTTGTTAATTATACCCAAAAGATAATTCCAAGTGCTTTCATTTTGTGGACATTGGATTATCATATGCTTAACATATTCGATTTCTTCATCTATCTGTTCAGAGGTGATGTCATCTTGAAATTTAATGAAAAACCGATGATTCCAGGCACTATTGTTACGAATATCCTTATTTATCATGTATTCTACAAACTCCACCTCTTTAGGTTCATGATGAAGCTTGAAAGTATCGACCAACCATCTCCTATAAGACCATACATGGTGGTTCTTACTATCTTCTTCGAGCATAGCTTGAAGCAAAGGGTACTCTCTAATAGCATCATAAGCCCCGGTTTTCTTCACTTGGTTGCCAATTAACAATTGACGATAATTCCAGATTTGATAATTCTTTTCATTATCCAAAGCAATCGACTCTAACCAGTCCAATTCCTCAAGATAGTCTTTATCAAGATGGCTGATGATGTCGTATCTATATACCCACAAGGAATAGTGGGAAGCAAGAATTTCAATACCTTCTTGGGTCAATACCAAAGCCCGTTCGGAATATTCTTTATTTTTCATTAAAGAGAGTAAAATCCCCATGGTTTTGGTGTAATTTTCATCATATAGGATCTGACATAATTGAGGTTGGTCTTGGTTGATTTCAACGGGCACGACGTCGGCGTAGGAGTGTTGCATAGTGGGTCGAGAAAGGTTTGGGCTCTTTTGGGAAGGTATACTTTGTGGAATTAGGTTTGTGGTAATAGTTTTAGTTGTAGGACACCGTAGAATCAACGATGTAGTGTGGTGAAATGTGGTGAAAAGTGGTGAAAAGCGGTGAAAATGTGGGACGGGCTGTTGCACGGGTGGGACGAGGGGCAGGGCGAGGGGACGCTGTCGCACGAACATGATCAGAAGATGGTACTAGCTCGCGCACTAATTGTACTAACCACCGCACTATGGCACCTAAAGCAGGATTAGTACAGGTGCGGCCATCGATTGTCGGCCCAAACGTCAACCCTGCGCAGTGCATGAAGATCCACGACAGAGACTTGATATTATCCACCGTTTTTGGCTCAAGTATCTTGTTTTTTGCTTTGAAAACATTCCTAGACGACTCAGTGATCCCAACTTTGGTGGTGGTATACATCTTAACTAACATGGTCGGCCGGTTGCAAAGTTTCCACCGTTTAATCGATAATGCTCGAGGTTTAGGCATTAAAACTGTCGTTAATTCCGTCAATGGGGTCGAAAATTCATTGTTCAAACAACTTTCCCATTCTAATCAAGAAGAAATCTTAACCTCCATCAGGTCCCTCCAAATATACCTGGCAAATAATAAGAAATTCAACGATAAAAGAAGAAAATTGTTCAAATTGATGTCTTGGAGACAACAAAATCTTGCTAAACAAGTGGGATATCTTGATAAACTATCGACGCTTGATCTGTTGATCATGAAGAATCAGGATCTGTTGAACCACATCGTAGACTATGCTCTTAAAACGTATGGAATCAAGTTTAGTGATTTCGAGATGATCCAAAAATTTGTAGATACCAGCTCTTTTAAAGTAATTGAGTCGATGTCCCATTTCTGTCGGGATTGGGATTCTGATGAAGTTGAGCCGCTCTTGAGCTTTATTCACAAGCAATTGGCGTCTTTAAAGCTTGATAAGTCATCTACTTGTATAGTTGTACCGGGGTCTGGTCTAGGTAGAATTCCATATGAATTAGCTCAAGACAATTGGGCTCATGTACACTCTATAGAACTCAATGGGCTCATGTACTTGATGAATCAGTTTGTTTATAATAACAAGGATTTGTTACAGTTATACCCATATGTTCATACCAACTCTAACTTTATAGATTTGAAATCTCAATTCAGGTCTATCTTATTACCTAATAAGGTTAAACCAAATAACCTTTCACTTCATCTTGAAGATTTCAAGTTCTTTGAAATACCTAGTGATGTAAAATATAAAAATGTTGTAGTTGTGACGGCATTTTTTGTTGACACTGCTGAAAATCTTATTGATTACATTGATACTATCAATGGATTAGTATCTAAGGGATCAGGAACTGGGTATTGGATTAATGCAGGGCCATTGAAGTATGGTACAGCACCTCAAGTAGAGTTAAATCTGGAAGAATTGGCTCTTCTTAGACAAAAAATGGGGTGGAAAGATCTAGTTCATATCAATACTCTTGAGACTCCATTAACTGATGGTGATGATAATGGGCTTTATAGTTATGCCACTGATAAACAGAGTTTATGGCAGGGGTATTATGGGTTGAATGCATGGTGTTCGAAGCGGTAGATGTATATAGCTTATGGGATTATGTAGACATTATATGGTTTATAGAAAATGTACATGTAAAAGAGTATACGAGTATTTTTCCATGTGGTTTCAAGGGTTTCATCTAGAGCGATATAGGCTTTCACACAAACATAGAGGTGTTTACTATGACTTTTAACAGGTCTAGTTGTATAACAAAAGTTCCAGGTTATAATCGGTAAGCGCACACCCTAGTTAGTACGTAGTAGACGTCTCTTAACTATGGGGATTGGTGGATCCACACCCTAAGTGGTAGGCAACTGTGGTTTCTTAACTATGAGAAAAACTCGGCTCTACCTCGCATTCACTCGGCTGCGACTCGGGTCCTAGTCGGGTCCTAGTCGGGCCCTAGTCGCACTTACTCGGCTCAAGCTCGGGCGTACCTCGCACTGATTCGGGCCCACCTCGCAATCATTCGGCTCTCCCTCGCACTGACTCGGGTTGAGGTCGCACTCACTCGGCTTAAGCTCGGGCGTACGTCGCACTCATTCGGGCTCAGCTCGCATTTACTCGGGTCTCGCTCGGGCCCACCTCGCAATCACTCGGCTCTACCTCGCATTCACTAGGCCCCCGAGCGGCAGCCGATGTTAAGGCGCACTTAAGGCGCACTTTGGGTCAAATCAAACAGTAGCTAAGACGTACATTAAAACTCTATAATAAAGGTAATAAGCAACAAAACCATTATTGATAATGTATTTGAGTGGGATAAACTAATTTTTATGTGGAAAATATAGGTTTTTTGCCCTATAATTTGACTACTTAAATTTTGCAGCCATTGTGAGAGATATACTACCATTCTATAATACTAATCAGAGATATTTTTTAAGTGACTATAGTGATTTACATTATACTAGTGATCCTATTTAACAACTATTAGTATATCCGCTTTATATAGTAATGTTATCCGCCATAAAATAGGGTTTAGTACCATATCTGGTAACCGCACACCCTGGTTAGTACGTAGTAGAGGTCTCTTAACTATGGGGATTGGTGAATCCACACCCTAAGTGGTAGGCAACTGTGGTTTCTTAACTATGGGAAAAAAGCGTACTAACTGCGTACTAACTGCGTACTAACTGCGTACTAACTGCGTACTAACTGCGTACTAACTGCGTACTAACTGCGTACTAACTGCGTACACGCACTTAAGGCGCATTTAAAGCGCACTTAAGGCGCTTTTTTAGCCAAATCAAACAGAAACTAAAGCTCTTGTAAAGATACTAAACCTCTTCTGAACTAACTCGAAGCGCAGTTATTATAGTATATAGTAGAAATTAAATACAAATTTCTAAATTTTCTTTAGAAAATGTTGTCTTTTTAAAGGTTAATTTAGCTAGTTAAATTTTGCAGCCATTGCGAAAGAGGTTACTATTCAAACATCAAAGAGCAATGCTGTAAATATTTAACTTAAGAATCTCTTTCTAGCACGCACACAATGTTCGTTAATACAGAAGACCACACAGAAATATATATAGAATAGGGGAATACAGTAATATATAAAATAATGAGAGTATATCAAATAATTTCGTTAAATACTTCGAAGTTATAACCTTGAGTAAAAGTGAATCTCACCTAATATCTACATTATCTACATTCTACTTACTAATTCCTGAACCTTTATTGATTTGTAATTTCTTGTCCAGACCTCCACTTATAATACCAATGTCTTTATCCCAACAAACATCAAATATCTTACATACACCTGGTTCGTTTCTAGTAATTGTATATAATGGATTGATTGCACGTACATCCCATACTTTAACAAGTCCATCATGAGAAGCCAGCGCAAACATATTATCATTATCTGGACATGCACTTAATCCAACTACAAAATTATTATGACCAACTAACTTACTATTAGTATGTTGTTGAGAATCAGCTCTTGGATCGTGTAAATTAATATGACGAGCTGAAGATCCAGTCACTAACAAATTTTTCAGAGGTATTTGTAAAATTGATAATAAAGAATATCCAGTACTTCTAGTATCAACACATCTAGAAGTAACCAAATCCCATGTCTTGATGCTATGGTCTTGCGAAACAGAGTACGCTACAGAACTGTCGGTTTTGTCAAAGATAATATCTTCAACAGGTTGCTTATGACTTTGTAAAAATGCAAGTGGTGATCTTCTTCTTAAAGTTGCATCTTTAACAGCCATTTTTCTTCTTTTTTTAGACGAACTAGATAAAACATTCGAATCGTATTCTAATGGTTGTATGCTGTTCATTTCTTTATGATTGGTAGACCAAAATCCAATCTCTCCGTCATACCCAGCAGATAAGATTCTGTTGGTTGAAGAGTTGACATCTAAAGAAGTAACTGCCGCCTTGTGTCCTTCTAAAATAGCAATGGTCTTACCCTCTTCAGGCTCATCGTCATCTTCTTCTGGTTCGGAAGTTTCTTGGTTCTTCCATAATCTGATTTGTCTGTCATTACCACTACTAACCAATCTACTTGGACTGATCCATTTGACGTCTCTAATGGACCCCGAGTGTCCAGAAAATTGCTTTTCAATGGTTCCAGACATGTTGTAGATTCTTACAATTCCATCGTAACTTCCCGAAAGAATCTTTGAATTTCCTCCAGCTTTGATGGTATCTATAGATGAGATCCAATCATTATTGTTGAAAGAGGCCAAGAATGAAGGAGGCAACACGGCCCTGGTATACTCAACGGTTAAGAAAGCTTCTGTGCTCAATGCGTTCTTGACAAGGTATTCTTCAATGGAAGTTCTGAGGAGTTTACCGTCTATAAGAAAGTCAAATGGAATTGGTTTGGACTTTTCACCGTCATTACCTAAAAGATGGTTAACAACTTCTGAGAGCCCGTATCTTTTTAAGTTGATAGGAACAAAGAAAGGAGTGTCGGAGACATGTAACTCTGGGTCTTCTTCCTTTGTGGTGAATCTAATTTTCACTTGGGATTTGTCGGCCATGGTGATGAGGTTGGAATTTTTCGCGATGAGCTTGATGGGTCGCATTGCGATGCGATGGTGATGCGATGCGTTTGGGTCGTTTGGGGCATTGGGGCACTTTTTGTTGATTTTTAGTGGCTCAGGAGTTTTGGAACGTGTTGTAGATATTGGCATTTTTTTTTTAGAGAACGAAAGGGCTTATTAGAACCGTAATGACACATTTAACGAACTTTTCAGGTGACCATGGCCAAGTATAGGCACCGAAGCCCGGCCCAAACGACCGATAGTTCTGATTCCAGAAGCGGTTCCCTTAAGTAAAATGGCTTCAGACTTGTTGCGTCTAGTACGGTGTAATTTTGAGCTAATTCGTGACTGCTTAATGGTGGAAATAGCATGACTCTTTTTATGATACTTTACACTCTGAGGATCATGAAACCGACCATGTTTGAAGAAATACTTCATGGCCCTTTTGAACCTCAACCATCTTCGTTTCCTGGTGATCCTAGGTGGTGGCAAAGACCTCATACTAAATTAAAACAACTTTGTAGCTTGAGTACAATCAACCAAAAGTTGTCTTTTTTTTTGCAGCCATTGGTAGACGGGATTATATGCACACCCAGACTGGTGAATTATTTTTGACTCATGCCCGCGGTGTCCCATTGGGCAGCTGGCACATTAGGGGCGGCATTAACCACAAGAGTCAAGTATATAAATGGCCAAAAAATCCTCTACTTTCGGAGGAACTATTCCCCCCTTCCTAGAAAACTTTTTCTTTTAGTTTTCCATTCCTTCATTTATTTGATTTAAATCCAATATTTCTGCTAGGGTCTATATACAGTACACGAAATTTTCACCTCATCGCGAAATTTGACTCCAATTTTAATTAAATCATGTCCGATATTTCAGAAGTCCCAGTAGAAGTCTCCAAAGTTTTCGACACCATCTTGGTGTTGGACTTTGGTTCTCAATACTCCCATTTAATCACTCGTCGTTTGAGAGAATTTAACGTTTATGCTGAAATGTTACCATGCACTCAAAAAATCTCCGAGTTATCTTGGAAACCAAAAGGTATTATCCTTTCTGGTGGTCCTTACTCCGTTTATGCTGAAGGTTCTCCTCACGTGGACCACGATATCTTCAAGTTGGACGTTCCTATCCTTGGGATTTGTTATGGAATGCAAGAATTGGCCTGGATCAATGGTAAAGGTGTTGGTAGAGGTGATAAAAGAGAATATGGTCCAGCTACTTTGAATGTTCAAGACTCTTCTTGTGCTTTATTCAATGGTGTTGACGATTCTCAAGTTTGGATGTCTCATGGTGACAAATTACATGCTTTACCAACTGGTTATAAGATTGTAGCTACCTCAGATAACTCTCCATATGCAGCCATTGCTCATGAAAAAGATCAAATCTTTGGTATCCAATTCCACCCAGAAGTCACTCATACTGCTAAAGGTAAAGTTTTATTAAAAAATTTTGCTATTGACATTTGTAAAGTTAACGCTAACTGGTCTATGGAAAATTTCATTGATACTGAAATTGCTAGAATTAAGAAATTGGTTGGACCAACTGCTGAAGTCATTGGTGCTGTTTCTGGTGGTGTTGATTCCACTGTTGGTGCTAAGATCTTACATGAAGCCATTGGTACCAGATTCCATGCCATTTATGTTGATAATGGATTAATGAGAAAGAATGAAACTGAAAATGTTTATAAAACTTTAACTGAAGGGTTAGGTATTAATTTAACTGTTGTTGATGCTTCTGATTTATTTTTAAATAGATTAAAGGGAGTTACTGATCCTGAAAAGAAGAGAAAAATCATTGGTAATACATTTATTCATGTTTTTGAAGATGAAGCTGCTAAAATTAAACCAGCTTCTGGTCAAGATATTGAATATTTATTACAAGGTACTTTATACCCTGATGTCATTGAATCTATTTCTTTCAAAGGTCCTTCTCAAACCATCAAAACCCATCATAATGTTGGAGGTTTATTAGAAGATATGAAATTAAAATTAATTGAACCTTTAAGAGAATTATTTAAAGATGAAGTCAGACATTTAGGGGAATTATTAGGAGTTCCTCATGATTTAGTTTGGAGACATCCATTCCCAGGTCCAGGTTTAGGTATTAGAGTCTTGGGAGAAATCACTAGAGAACAATTAAAGATTGCTAGAGAAGCTGATTATATCTTCATTGAAGAAATCAAGAAAGCTGGTATTTATAAAGAAATCTCTCAAGCTTTTGCAGCTTTATTACCAGTCAAATCTGTTGGTGTTATGGGAGACCAAAGAACTTATGAACAAGTTATTGCTTTGAGAGCCATTACCACCATTGATTTCATGACTGCTGACTGGTATGAATTTGATCACTCCTTTTTAAAGAGAGTTGCATCTAGAATTGTTAACGAAGTTGATGGGGTTGCTAGAGTTACTTATGATATTACCTCTAAACCACCAGCCACTGTTGAGTGGGAATAAATAGATAATATACTGTTTCATACATAACTACATAACTACATGGTCCTCACTTTGTCGAATCGCCTAAACATACGGTCGAATCACCTACACATACTCGACGCTCTGCCGAATCACAGACGCAACAAGCGTATCGTCGTCATGGCTAATACTAACTAAAAATTCTTCATTGGCCTTATCATACCCATCATTAGCAACCAAGGGCCGGCCCCTGGACGTATATAACTTGTACCAATCTCGAAACATGAATTTCTGTTGATCTTCGGCATCCAATGTCTTATAAATCGCTTCTTTCATTGCCCAATTGCCTGCCATAAACCGTACACCTCGGGCCATATCATCAGCTAGTAGTGCGTGAAAAATTGGCTCTTCATGAGTCTGGTGGAGTATACGTCCCGATAACTTTTGCACAAATGTTGAGTTGATACCACCATGTTTCTGAATCATTGTTTGGAACCTTGTGATCTTAACTATATCAATACCGTGTCCTAAAGTGGAGGTTATCCGCTTTAAATTCGAAGCTATGTCCCCAGATGGTTTCATGATTTCCTGGAGTTTTGGCGCGGCTTAAGATTTTTTTTTTTCACTTTTTTTCAACCAAATTTTTCACTGAAATGGCTTCAGCTATTAAAGGTCCAGTGCCATTACCAGACTCAAAATATGATCTCTCCACTTATTGGGGGAGGGTTAAACATTGTGCTGAAATTTCAGATCCAACGATGCTTTTGAACACCAGTGAAGACATAAAAAAGGCCAAATTGATGATCTGGGAGTATAAAAATGGGGTTAGATCTTCCATGACACCTGAACTTTGGAGGGCTAAAAAAGTTTTGGACTCGGCCATCCACCCAGATAATGGTGAAACGGTGTTTTTACCATTTAGAATGAGTTCATGTGTTTTATCTAACTTGGTTGTAACTGCTGGTATGTTAACTCCAAATTTAGGTACTGCTGGGACTTTATTTTGGCAAATTGCCAACCAGTCGTTAAATGTTGCTATTAACACTGCCAATGCTAACAAATCCCACCCATTGTCCACCAGTCAAATCGTTACCAATTATTCTTTGGCCGTTACTGCCTCTTGTTCTGTAGCTTTAGGTTTAAATTCTGTAGTTCCAAGATTAAAGTCTTTAAAACCAAATACTAGAATGATTTTAGGAAGATTGGTTCCTTTTGCAGCTGTTGTTTCTGCTGGGATTGTAAATGTCTTTTTAATGAGAAGTGAAGAAATTAAAAAGGGTATTACTGTTTTTGATAAAGAAGGAAAAGATGTGGGTACTTCTAAAACCGCTGCTTTTTATGCTGTAGGAGAAACTGCTGCTTCAAGAGTCATTAATGCTACACCAATCATGGTTATCCCACCTCTTATTCTTGCTAAATTACAAAAATCTAGATTATTAAAGGGTAAACCAAAGAGTGTTGAAATTCTTACCAATATTGGTTTAATCTTTACCACCTCTTTAGTTGCGTTACCATTTGCTCTTGCTGTATTCCCACAACGTAGAACCTTACCTGTTAGTAAATTAGAGACTGAATTCCAAGACTTGAAGGATTCCAAAGGTGAAAAAATCACAGAATTAGAATTTAATAGGGGTATTTAATCATGTACATACATAGACTGTAGATCGTATTTAGAAAAATAAATTATGACATGTATGCTAGGTTTTTGTTTCTATCTATTAAAGTATTACTACATATTACAGAACCGCTAGTTATCAAACCTACCAGAACTTCCAAGGATGGATATCTAAACCAATACCTCCTTCAATCTCTTCTCTTTTTTCATATTTAGCAAACTTTTCTGCACTAAAGGCATCAGTTGCATCGGCTTCAAAGAGAATACCTACTCCTTTACCTCCAAGTGAAGTTTGATAAGATTCAAATCCAAGACTTTTATATTCTTCGGTAGCTTTAGTGAGGTCCTCATCTTTGGTATCATCATGTACAAGTGTAATAGCACAACCACCACCACCAGCACCAGTTAGTTTGGTAGACCCAATTTTATTATTATCAGCTATAATTTTAATTTGTTCTAAAGATGGATGAGAGACTCCTAATGATACCAACATCCCATGATTAAGCATCACCAACAGGTGTAATATAGCTTTAGTTTCACCATCAAACACCGGCTTGATCATTTCTGTATAAGCAGTAGTAGATATTTCACCCATTGAGTCTAAAATTGGAGTACATATGGTTGGATATAAAGTATTCATCTTGGATACTCCAGCAACCAAATCAGCAGTACTCCGAGGAACCTTGGTGTTTGTAAGCAACAACTTAAGTGGTGGTAAGTTTCTCATGTTGGTACGTACAGAAGGTTGACCAGGTGTGGTGATTCTTTGGTACATCACAGCCCCACCATAAGTTGCAACCGCATTATCGATACCTGATGGGTTCCCGTGGAATGCCTTTTCAGCCATAAGAGACCACGAGTCTATGAGTTCAAGATGAACATCATCAGAAGAGTCGGCTTTATCATTAATCAGAAGAGTTGGCAGAGGTATAAGTTTACTTAAATAAGCCATGGCAGTGGTAATACACACTGAAACACCTGCAGATGACCCCAAACCAGCACCAATGGGAACAGTTGATCTTATACAAAACTTGTGGCCAGGAATATCTTTGCTACACAAACTAAGGTATAAGTAAAGGAATGAAAGACATGAAGTATAATGGAATCTGGTATCAAGACTAGTCAAAAAATCGTTGATTTTGTCGACTATCTCCGGCACAAGGTTTTCTGTTGTCTGTGGCTTACCGTCAACAATTTCTGTGTGTTTTTTAGCCAAATCAAAGGGCAATTCGTTTCTATTCCAAGAGTATGAGAGCTGAATATCTGGAAAATCCAACTGGATAATATCAGGATCTTCACTAGGAGTCACGAGAAGATACGCTCTTAAACTTAAAGCAGCAGCAATGGCAGGCTTACCATAAACAACGGAATGTTCTCCAAAAAGGATCACTTTACCCGGAGCACTAACAACGAAAGACATGGTAGAGTGAAAAATTCTGTTGATCGCGATATGGTTATACGGTGCGGCTTGACAAGCTGATACGACGAGTTTTAGTACGATAATGTCTTATCTATTAAATATAACTATACAGACCTATACAAGGTTAATCTCTAAACTCTTTTAATAATCCAATCTCTTCAATAACATTCTTTATGAATGCTTCAAACATTGGACCTCCGTTATCAATAATTCTTTGCTCGTCAATAGAGCTTGCAACTATACGGGAAGTTAAAAATTTAGGGTGCTTTAAAAGATTATTAATATAATCCATAAAGTCTTCTCTTTTAGCTTCTGAATCTAATCCTGGTAATACAGGAACATCTACAGTAGTTGAGGTAAGAGAATGCTTATTAATGCCAAGATACCCTTCAATATCAAAAGCTTTAAGCATCTTGAATATAACTAAGATTTGGCTGGTTTCATGAATTGTAGCAGTTGAAATCTTAATGGTTGAAGAATCTTTTGACCAACTTTCAATACAACTTTCGATTTGTTTTTTAAATGTACGAAGAGCAAAACAAATTTCTGGTAAGATACTTGGACCTAATTGAGATAATGTATAAATGAATATTGGTAAGATTCCATTTGTCCAAATTCTATGGAATTGGGGTGCTGAGATAACATTTATATCACCATTTTTAAGTAAGTTAGAAATGGTACTTGCTTGTAAAACGGTAAAGAGACCTTTATTAATTAATTCATCACATACAATATCAAATTTCATTAATTCATGAATGAACATTAAACTTAATTGAGCAAATACAAAGTCTCCATTAACTTCAATTAAATGAGAAAATGAATAAAGATTAAGTAATGACTTAATAAGGTTATTATCTTCAACAATTTTAGCAATTTCATATTGATTATTTGAAGAAATATCGATACTTACAAAGATTTTTAAGATTGAAAGAATTAAATAAATATCATCAATTCTTTCATTCATCTTAGTAATAGTATGATTTCTATCTGATCTTGAAAGATAAACATCATTTTGAATCTCAATTAAAAGAATTTTGGTTCCTTTACTTATAATTAAATCAAATAAATCACGGAAAATACTAAAGTATTCAACCAAAATCTTTTGATCTTCTTTAATAAGTGATAAAGCACAATATATTATTCTTAAAAGTGGTCTATAAAATCCAGTACTTTCAGTTAAGTTTTTAATGAAATTCATAGATTCTGACGATAAAAGTTCAGAACTTACTTTTAATAATTCAAATGCTTTTTTAGAATCTTTGGTGAAATCTTTAGAATTGAAAAGTGTATAAGTTATAAAGAACGACAATTCAATTCTTGCTTGATAAATATCACCAAAGAATTCGGCTGGTAATCCTTCATTAACATTGATACGAAGCAAATGAGTGCAGAAATCAAATAATTCAACATTCAAACATTCAGGATATTTCTTACATATAGTAGTAATCAAAGCTCCTAATGATTTGGCTACATCAATTTGAACACTTAAAAGTTGGATTTCATTACCCGAATCTTCAATGCGTTTGGATAAAATTCTCCAGTTGGCATTACCTTGAAACATTTGGTTCATTATAGACATATTATATAAAACCCCAAAACTGTTTCTTTTAATTAAGGTTGTTCTGAAGTTATCCAACACATAAGGTGTAAATTGTTGACTAAATTCATCTTCTACATCATGATGAAGTTTCCCATGATAAGATTTAATAAGGAAAAGTTGATTTAAAGTTGATTTAAATTCTGAAGAAAATATATAATTGGTGATTTTATCTTTAATTACTTTATTCTTAGTGGTGAAAAGATATAAAGCTAAAACTTCAGCAATTTTAGATACTAATTTCAATTCATAACAGTCGTCAACAGTTATTTGATCTGGTTTATTTAAACATTTCAATTTCTTAAGAGTATTAAGTAATTGATCAACAAATTCAACACTTTGATCAGAAGATGCTTGAGAAGGATTAATTGAACACCACGAATTAGTAACCATAGTGATAGCATCAACTAAATATACAGCAACAGTCGTTGGAAGACTATCAGAATCTCTCATATTCTTTTGTAAAACTTTGATCAAAGATTGATCATTAGCATTTTGACGACTAGAATTAGTTAAATTATCAACTATATCTCTAACACCTAATAACAGAACACTTAACCCTTCTTGATCACCTCTCATCACAGTAGAAATAAACTTATAAATAGCAATACGGGTATTATAATTATAAGTATCATTCTCAAGATCATAAATAATTGAATGAAGTAATATTTGAGTATGATTTCTACCTAAATGAGATAATAATGAAGGTCTTAATTCATGTGACCATGTAGCATCAGTTAAGGCTGTCATTAAATCAAGAGTATATCTACGTAATTGACTATAATTAGCATATACTTTAACTAATATAGGCAATTTTTTGAATAAACCAATTTCAAAAGTAGAAGGAGTATATCCAATTAATGATCTAATGGTAACAATTAATTCAGAAAATTGTAACGCTTCTTGTATCCAAGTTAAATATAAAGCATCGGTTGTATCTCTTAATTCATATTCTCCAAGATTAAACTCTAAAGAACTAATTAATGAATTAAGTGGGAAACAAGTACGTGAAAAATCTGATTGTTTAATAAGAAACAGATCAAGAATCATTTTACCAGAGTCTCTAAATACTTCAGCAACTTTATTAGTTGAATAATCTTTTAAGCCATAAACCATTTTTAAAATATATGAAAAAGTTGATAAAATCAGACTTCCAATTGTCATTATTTGACTACTATCATTAAAAATACAATGAACAAACGTTTCAAATACAGTTATAAGATGATTAATGCATTGACTTAAAACTTTAGACTTGACATTCATAGGAATTTTTGATCCGGTCAGAAGACAATCTCTAGCTAAAGTTTCAGTTAATTTAATGAAATTAATTGTAAGTCCATATTCACCATTAATCATTTCTAATGATGTATAGACGGTAGGTATTAATCCTTCTTTACCACCATCAGAAAGTAAAAGAGAATTTGATAAATATGTCCATATACGATCAGATACTGAAGGATGAAGATAAATTAAAGTATTAAAGATTACTTTAGAAACCTTCACATTTCTTGAATGAAGACCTTGACTAAGTAATCTTAAGATAATTTCTATTATATCAAATCCATCAATAAATGCAGACATAGCTTCAATGACTTTATTACAATCAGCAACATCATTATTTTTGAAAATGGTAGCCAACATTTCAAAGATATCAATGATGGTAGCGATTTTTTCTTCATCATTGACATCATAAACGTTTGATAAGTTTTCTAAAACTCTACCTAGAAATGCAAATCCATTATATTTATAAAGGAAAGTTACCAACACTTCAGAATCATTAGATCCTGTAAATACTTTAGCTTTTGTATCTTGAGTCAATAATAATGACAATTTTTTATTCATTTCAAATGGAGGATATACGTCGAGATGTTTAGTTATTTTGACAAGTTCAGGTTCTTGATCATCAATAACTGATACAGCATTAAATTCTGCTTTAGGAAAATGGCTCATATACGACTTTAATTCGTATAATTCATTGAATGCAAAGCCCCCATTAATTGATAACAATTTAAGAAATGGGTTTAATACTAAAGGAAATTTAGCTCTAGCTAAAATGATCAGATTAGTAGTGGCTTGATTATCAAAGAATTTTTCAACTAAAAACTCAGGACAATTTTTCACCACATTACATACCGTTGAAGCAATTTCAGGTGTTAAAGAAATTAACGGCATTGCTGCTTGAACAACAGAAAATAATACGGCTATATACAAATTATCAAATTTCAAAAGATTATTAATAGAATCTATATCATGGAAAACATCCAATTCCTTTGATTTTAATGTAAGCACCTTGATAGCATTATCAATTTCTTCAATACTAAGAGAATTTGTGAAAGAAGTGTCAGGTTGTTCGGAGAGTATATACGACTTTCTCAAAAGAATAATCGACCATGCATACATAACCACGGGATTTTCATTGGATTGGTCGGTGATTATTTGATGGATCTGCTTGAACACTTTTGCGTCGGCAGTATACCCCGAACTTTCATCACCTATTTTATGATCCAAGTCAATTAATGCTAAAGTTACAATGGTTGATAAACAATTTATCAACGTTAAAGGCTCTCTTCTGTTGATGAATGGATTCAATTTAAGCGTAAAGTTGATAGAATGCATGAATTTAAACCAATGATACATTGTTTGTGGGAGGATTGAGTCGTTATTAACAGCCAATTCCACCATGATTTTAAGGTAAAGAACAATAGTAAGCACGATTTCGTTCGCCAAAAGATGGTCCAAGTCGTCGGAAATGCCCGTTTGGTGTTTCTGTTGAAGTAATTGTGCCAAATGGTTCAAATTATCAATGACATTGGTGATAAACTCATTGGATAAGTATAGTTCTTTACCGATGTTTTGGGCCGTAGTAGACATCGAGGATGCGTCGAGTTTATTGGCCAATAACTCAAGCACAACTTTCAAAATGGTTCTTCTTTCAATCAAGATCCCACTGGCATAATTGTATAATCTATTGGGCAGTTTTTGGTCGACATCGGAGTATTTCTTCAGGAACTGGGAGATGATTCGGAGGCATTCGTGCTGGTTTATATTAAGCGCCTTGGATAATTTGGCGGAGTCTTGAACGTTTGCAGCGGTTATGCCGTTGTATAAGATGCCATTGACGCTGATTTCTTTGGTGGACTCGTCTATAGGTTTTGTTGATGATTTGGATTCCATGGACACCGAAGAGGTAAATAAGGGTCTATGGCCAATTAAGAATTCGTCCAAATCTGATTTTGCATCGTTATCGATCATGGGATCCTTGAGGATATCCAAGACCGTTGAAAACGTCCAGATTTGTTTGGAATGTCCTGGTTTCATGTTTATTGAAGAAGACATGTTTGAGAAAATTTTCGCGATATATTTTCTATATACAAGGCCTGGGGGGCCGGGCGTGGGACGAGAGTGGTGCGGGCGCGGTGGGAGAGCAGTACCATACCGTTGTACAGTGGACCAGAAGCCATGTACAGTGGACCAGCACGCCAACGGCCCAGCAGTCTTCACCCCAACCAACAGCTAACCTACTTCATATAGAACAGAGCATGCACTTCATCAGGAATGGTGACATCATCCCTTTGGGGGTTCACAAGTAAGTCGTCTTCCTTGAATGTGGTGAATCCTGGTGTAGACTTTAAGCTGGCATTCAGTATGGTTGGAGTCTTCTCGGCCTTGATGGTTCCTTCAACCAACTTCTTCCATGCTTCGTGGTTCTCTTCAATAAGCCCCAAAGTGAACGATTGGTCTTTAAACTCTTCATTAAACGCAAACTTATTGGGTGGTTTCCCGTCTGGTATCTTATAGTTACGGAACCAATCTCTGGTGAACTCCAACAAGTTAGGACACTGTGTAAAGACGTCAGAGATATCGTTCAAGCTGGAAGCAATTGGATCTTCTACACTAATAGCAACAACCTTCCAATCTAACTCACCATCATCGATCAAGGCCAATGAACCAAGTACTTTGACCTCGATAATATCACCGGTATTGAACACTTTTGACCCAATTTCAATCACGTCCAAAGGGTCATTATCCCCGTATAATTGTAAATCTCCATTACTATTGGCAATATCTTCCCAAGTTTGTGGAATGGCTCCGTAATTGTGCATGTAGCCGTGAAATGGGAAGAGGTTCTTGATGAATCTTGGTTGACTTTTCTTCACATCTTGAGTAATGGGGTTTCCTGGCAATTTGGTGTTGATTTCAAACTTAGCATTAGACCATCTGGGTACTTCAACAACCATGTTTGTGGTTTTGGTGGTTTTATTAAAATTAATGGGGACATCATGAAAGTAAGACATAATTTTTCCATCGTAGACAAGATATTTCATATAATCGGCACTATATTTGGACCCTTGATCCACCGAAGTGTAGGATAAGTTTCTAGTTGCAGTGACATGGTTTTGGGTCACAAGGAGTCTTTGGAGAGCTTTTGACTCAACTGAAGACATTATCTTTAGGGACTTAAACATTGTGAAGCTTCCGCTGGAATATGATTTTGCTGGTATGCAGGAGCGCGAGAGATTTTTCACTTTCTTGTGATAACGTTGACGCTAAAGGTGGGTGTTATATGGGGATAGAGGAGGTAGATGTGTATAGATAGGTTTAGATAGACTATATAGATGATTTTCTGGAGTGTCGTTTTTTTAGATCTAGATTAGGTGCTTTGGGCGTTGTTTTGAACCTGGTGTTGATGGTGTGCAACCGCGGGGCAGTAGTGGGGGTTGGTTGAGTCTATCACATGGAAGTAATGAATGGCTTAAGCATAACGGTAGAAGTTGGCAGATGATAACAAATTTTGGCAGATGTTGGAGCTATTAAAAATCAATATTGTGGTCTCTTGGGTTGTTTATTGGGCTCTAAAGACTCTAGAGACCTACGATACCACTTTGATGAGCATATAATATGTAATCTTCTACAAACTAGTAATTCTACCTAATTATTTATATACGGCTAATCGCCTATGTCTCCTCTTGTATATCCTCGAATTATCTCTGATTACAGTTCCTGTATTTGGCATATGATCCCGAAGTTTATCAGTAGGCGATGCGAAGAGTATAGCGGCATTGAACAAGACACTAACACCAAACCTGGATAAAAATACATTTTTGACTATATTTGCCAATTTCCTATACAACCCACGCTCTATACTATTCTTACTAATTTCTATTAACCTTCTTTTCATTTAACACCCATTATGCTTATCTCGCGAAATTCATACATCGTTTTGCAGCCATTCTTTTTTGCAACCATATACAACCTCAAAACCCATAACCATATAAACACCATACCAGAGATCAGAAGCCAGAGAACAGAGGAAAAATTACTATTATTATCACATTTATTACTAGACGAAACGACTGTAGTCAATGGAATGCACAGGGTATAATTAAACCAAGGTATCAATATTAAATTTCCAATTATGGAGCAGGACCGGTAACTATTATTTTACCCTTTTCATTAATGATTGCATTTTCATCAGACATTGCAATACTACCTTTAGCATTTTCAATTTCCTTCTTAGACCAACCGACAGGATCTTCAGGAATCCAAATGGTTGGTAATCTTGATGATACAACAGGATAATCATAAGCATGTTTATCATCAACATATTCAGGTTCAATCTTAAATGATGGAGGTAATAATTTATTAGCATGTCTATAATTAGAGAAAACATCCGGTCTAAAGAATTTAACAATTGGGTTAGTAGATTGAAGTTTTTTGAAGTCACGATCAGCTAATAAAGGTACTAAAGTATCAACAGATTCATGTTGATTAATTTCAACATCTGGACTTAATAAATCTTGTTTAACTTGATCTTGTTCTTCATGTTCACGTAAAAAATGATTAGCATCACCTTTATTTTTCTTATCTAAAACTTTTGCTTTATATTCAGAAACTCCATTATATGAAGGAGTTTCACTAACACCATCAAGAGGTCTCATTATATCTAATGGTACAACATCCATTAAATGATCAAAAGCATTTTTTAAATTCAAATGACAAAATATAGTGAAACCTAATTGAATGGCTTGTAAAATAATTGGACCCCAACCTTTACCAACAGCAAAAATTCCCAACATACAAACTTGACCTAAATAAAGACCAGTGAAGGTTTGGAAAATTGAAACTGGATAATGTGCACCTCTTATATCAGGTCCAGGAACAGTAATATATGTTAAATTATAAGAAAATGCAATGAAAACTAAAGCAAATGCAAATGCTGCAAAAACTAAAATCATTGGTGAAATAATTGAATAAGCTAATGTAATACAAGCTAAATTAGTATAAGTTGGGAATAAAGTACCCCAAGTAACACCATCTAAAGTTGACCATCTTGTCCACTTCTTTCTAACAGTATTATCTAATAAATAACCAAGAATATAATGAAGGAAAAATCCAACAATTTGGAATAAAGTAGAACCACTAATTAATAACCCTTGTAAAATAATATAAGAGATAAAGAAATTAGAAGCTTTTGGTAAATTATTTGATAATAAAGACATTGCAGAAGTTGGATCATCAACAATTTGTGTGACTACAGAAGTAGCAGATGATGCCAAAGTAATCACCAAGAATGAATTAACAATGACGAATGCAAAATAAGCTTTTTGGGCATAGAGTTCAACTTTTTGAACGGTTGCACATCCAGAAACTTTAGCCATACCTCTAATAAAGATTGGTAATAAAGACAATAAAATCATCAACATAGCAGTTGGTAAAATACCAGTAACAATCCCTAAAAGTTGGTCAGGTAAGTTTAAAATCCACCTTAACCAAGGTAATTTATTAGTTAAATAAGTAATGTTTGAAATAACCCCGACAAATGCAACTGGAACCGCCCATAAAATAATGGTTGCAGTAATAGCAGCAACTGCAATTAATTGTCTAACGGTTTTTTCCCACCAGAATAATCTCAAGTTAGACCAAATAACATCACCTGGTTCAGTACCAGTAGCAACAGGTTCAACTCTTAAAGGATTATGATGAACAGTTGATTGATAAGCCAATTGAGCCATATACTGGTTTTCAAATTCAACAAAAACAGAGTTTTTAGGTGCAGCATGACGATATTTCTTTTGTAACAGACGAACCTCTCTTTCAACCTCAGGAATATGTTCCAAACAGTATTGAATGGTATCGACTTTACCACCAAAAATCCCATTAGGTTTATGTCTAGGACGTTTGGTTTCTGGTACATAACTATAAATATCTTCAGCATTATCAACTAGTTTGGACTTTTTATCAGATTTCAACTTCGCCTTATAGGCCTTTCTAATCAACTTGTTTTCAGCATTTTCAAGTTGTCCTACAAGTCCATCTCGTTTTCTTACCTGAGCACTCAACTTTCTTAAATTCCTAACAACATATATCCGTTTTACCCCATTGAAAACCTTGAAAAATTGCTTTTCATCAAGTAAAACATTAGGAACAGATTGAAACAATACAACACGAGATGAAAGCATCTTTGCATACTTTGGAGACGCAAGAGCTGCACATCTTAAAGAATTATAGAAAAAGAGCTCTCTATATAAGACAAAGATAACAAACCCATAATAAACCCAACCAATAAATACATGGGCATAATATCTTTGATGATTGGTGACGTTGGAGATCGATAATCTATCCAACCCTTCATTACCATTACCATTAGTAGCATTCACCGGTAAGATAACCGTATATGTTAGCAACCCACAGAAGAAAGTAACACTCATTATAGCCAAATATCTAAGGAAAAAGTACCCGTCTAAACCCGCATACTCCAAAACATCAGCCTGCGATCTATTAATTAATGCAAATACCCAAGAAAATGGATCTTTTGCCAATTCTGGAGGTCTTTTCTCTTTATCAACGATTTCAAAGGACGATCTGGGAGAGTAAATCCGCTTAAATTTGATTCTAAGGATGATAAACCCAAGGGCAAAGAGCCCAAAAAGAACCAAGTTAAGGGTTAATACCGATATCACTGCTTGAGTAGAAGTAGCTCTTGAATCAGCCATGGTGGACTAAAATCGGTGAAAATTTTTGATGAGATCAATCGATGGAATGTAGCAAGTAGTGCGAGCAGAAAATTACGTAATCATTCCACCATCTGTAAGTGCTACTAATGTGGCTATTGTTTGAAATTAGAGAAATAATGAAGGGGGAATAACGGGTGGAATAAGGGGGGATGATTTAGGTTTATGATAGGTTTTCAAGGGGTTAAAATTTTTTTTAAATGAAGGTGTTTAGTGAAGTTTAAGTTGAAGCGGCTGGTGTACGGCTAGCGGTGTTTTTCCGAGGTGCAGCCTGATTTGGAAATAACCATGCATCAGGGAAAAAAAAGGGTGTTTTGCAAGGGAATGTTGTGGTGGAGGAGATTAAATACAGAAGATGATGTTTAGATAGTCATCATTGTTTATAGAGGGAATTGAGTTTTTTCGAGTACTTTTAACAATAGTAGCAACGGTTGCAGCAAACCGAGCGACAACGGTGTCCTATTTACTGCAATTAGAGCCAAAAGCTTGTTGATTGCGACATTGTGGCCGAGTGGTTAAGGCGACGCACTCGAATTAAATTTTGGGTTATGCGTTGGGGTTCCCCCGCGCAGGTTCGAATCCTGCTGATGTCGTCATATTTTTTTTTGCTCATCTCATCGACATGGCTAAAGTACGTTCTAGTAAAAGAGGTGGTAAACCACCTGAAGGGTTCGAAAAAGTGGAACCAACCATATTGAAATTGAAGCAGAAACTTAAGGATGCTCAATTATCCAAACAGAAAAATTCTTTATGGGATATTTATAGAATAAATCACCAAATATCAAGATACGTTTACACTATGTACTATGAAAGGAAGCTTATATCGAGAGAATTATATGATTGGCTCTTGAAACAAAAGTATATTAATAAGGAATTGATTTCCAAATGGAGGAAACAAGGGTATGAGCATTTATGCTGTATAAATTGTATAATGAAGCAAGATAAGAATTTTGGTAGTAGCTGTATATGTCGGGTGCCGAAGAAGGATTTAGATAAGGATGTAGAGTGTGTTACGTGTGGGTGCCGAGGATGTGCTAGCAGTGATTGAATATAGTGTATAGTAATGAATAATGAGACTTATTAGAGATTTCAGTCTTGGGAGTAGACTATCGAATAGGAATAGGGAAGAGATATCTTAGAAATCTGTACGTTCAAATTTTCAGACAATTGAATAGCCTGGAATCAGAGATAGTAGACAAGTTATACAAGTTATACAAGTTATACAAGTTATACAAGTTATACAAGTTATACAAGTTATACAAGTTATACAAGTTAGACAAGTTAAACAAGTTAAACAAGTTAGACAAGTTAAACAAGTTAAACAAGTCAAACAAGTCAAACAAGTCAAACAAGTCAAACAAGTCAAACAACTCAAACAAGTTAAACAAGTCAAACAAGTCAAACAACTCAAAAACCCCATCCACACTATCCCATTCATCTCTATATTACATACATACTATACAATACCCTAATATACACTTCCTACCATTACCTTTCCTTTCCAAATACATTCTTCTCATTAGATAACCCTTTACGATTATTAGCTGGCGATTCAAACGCCCTTAATATCATATCATCATCATCATATGAATGCAAAGAATGTTGACCTGTAACCAATGGACTATAATAAAAATCATCTAAATACCCCGGACTATTCCAAAATTTCTTAGCACTCACATTTTGTGGAGTTTTCAAAATTCTGATTGGAGTTTTAATAGTATTTTTAGGGGTTTTAAGATGTGCTTGAACTGTTGTTTGTTGATTTGTTTGTTGATTTACTGGTTGTAAATGATTTGTTGATTGAACTTGATTTACTGATTGTTGATTAAAAACTCCTTGATTAGTTGTCATAGTTGGAGTTAATTGATGTAAATTTGGTAAATGATGATTTATTGCACCAACTTTATAAACTTTACCAGGAGTTAAAGGTTCAAGTAAAGGTCCAGTTTCATTTGGTCTTATTGGAGAAAGTTCAAGATTTGAATTACAACTAAAACTTGAAGTAAATGTAAGATTTTTACCAGCTAAAAGTGGTTTATTTGGAGATTCTGTAACTACAAATTTAGGAGTACTAAGATACAGAGAATCATGTTGAGTTAAATCATTCAAAGTATCATCTTCATCTTCATCATCTTTACATTCAGAATCTTCAATATTATCAAGTTTACGTTTCTTAAAATCTCCAGAACTTTGTTCATAGTAATTTGGTGAAGAAGGTATAGAAGCAAAGCTTCTTTTGGCTTTAGAATGATCATGATTATAATTCATTTCACAAATTTGATCCATTACCTCTTGATAAGCACCTTTTTTGTTATTTCTCAGCTTTAAAAATTGGTCTTCACATCCAGATTCAATACACCAGAAATGACCTTTACCATCTTTGGACTTTTCACCTTTAATAAACGCTTTATTTAATGATAAATTATGACGAATAGAGTTCTGCCATCCAACATCTTCACGTTTATAATACTTAAAAGTATCACTAATCCACTGATAAATAGATGATAACGTCAATCTTTTGTCTGGATGGGATAAAATTGACATCCCAATAAGTGTAGCATACGAATATGGAGGCTTGTCATGTGACAGGATATCAAAGGCCTTCTTCTCCTTCTTCTTCTTCACTTTTTTCTTTGGTTCATCAAATGGGGTGGACTTATAACTTCCATAATCTCCAGAGTATTCCAGAGGATATTCAGGTTGATAATGATGATGTTGGTGCAACGTTTCATAATTGGGAGTGGGAGAATACTTCAAATTTTGTGGTGAAGAAAACGCTGGTGATAAGAGTAAGGCATTTGGAGCATGGTTATTCTTGATGATGGGCGTCTCTAATAACGGTTTACGTTTCTCCATGTGGATGCTTTCGGGCGGAGTGGAGATCTTTTGGTTCTGCTTCGAGGGTAAAGGAGTATTAAGCTCTACAGTTTCCTGAAGAGGTACTCTGAAGCCATCGACTGACATTTTTCACTGCGGGCTTGGGGGGATGGCACTGTAGGGGGAACTTCTTGTGCTGATGTGCTGTTGTGCTGTTGTTCTATTATTCGTGATACGACTTGGTGACGCTGGTCTTTGGTACGAAAATCTTTTTGGTGGTTGTATCTTCGAGACCCTTATAACTCCGTGGATCTGTCCTTTACCTGATATTTAAATCAAGAAACGCGAAAACTAAAACGCGAAAATTCGTGTCGTGGATTGCCCGATTGGGACAATTATTGCTGAAACGACGAAGCGATTGTTTTACGTGTTTTATTATTATATGAAATTGCAGGGGCAGGCGGAGGGGGAGGTGTGGGTAGGGAGGCGGGAGAGCGGGTCGCGATTGGAGGGAGAGGGAGAGGGATGGAGGGAGAGTGGGAAGTGATGGGATGAGTGAGAAGTGATAGGATGAGAGAAGCGATGGGTGGTGAGAGATGATGGTGCGAGGAGCGGTGCGGCCGTGCGAGGGACGGTGCGGGACAGGGCGACAGTGTCTACGGGACAGCGGGACAGTGTGTAGCCAACTTCGTCAGCACCTCCTTCAGCATCTCCGTTAGTTTGCAAGTATAACCGTAGGGGTGAAGACAGCTAGCTCTGCTTATTAGGTAGTTGGCGAGGGGGTGAGGACAGCGGTTTAGGTTTCGTTTAGATATAGAAGTTTCGCCGGGGAATAATTGTGCGGCTCATAGACGCGGTGCAGGCTGGCAGGTAGAGACTGGCAGGTAGAAGATGGCAGGACGAAAGAAGGCTAGCAGATGGCAGGCAGACAGAAGGCTAGCAGACAGACAGGGAGGCAGACACCAGAGGAGGCGAGTGAACTAGACACAAGGTCGTTTGATTGCGCTGGTCCATGTGCTCTGGTTTCAGGTGCCCTGCTCTCTGGTGGTACAGGGCCAGACAGCCCGCCAGAAGCCCGCCAGCAGCCCGCCCAGTATCCGCCAGAGCTTAGGCGAGCATGGCTTAAACACAACCCAAACGACGTCAATGCGCGAGTTACGAGCTTGACAACCAAGCCTAATGCCTAAGGTGGCATTGGCACCCATTGCAATGTCGATAATCGGGTTGCGTCAAACTTCATTTACTAGTGTATGTTGATACAAACCTATTTTGTGGAAGTTGTCACAAAACAAAAGGAAAATCAACACCACAACACCATTTTTTGCAAAACACCGGTGCACCCATCAGACCAGTGCACCACCTCAGTGCACCCACTATATAGTAAAAGTTTTAATTATTCCTCTTAAAATGACCCGATTATACTCATAGGGCCACAGTTCAACAACCCTATGACCTTGAAACCCTCTTTGACCTTACAATACCCCCCTTGAGTGCCCTTTCAACCTTTGGGGCCAATATCTCCACCGCTAAACTGAGTGCTACGCTGCTCGCACCATCTCGCACCATGCCAGCCCTATGCCAGCCCTACGCCAGCACCATTCTCTCGTCCTCCCGCACCATAAACTCACCAGCCATTGCGAATTTTTCACCATGGACGATACTATCAGAGCTTTAATACGATTCGTTGTCAGAGGCTTCTACAACAAATATCATGTCCTCATCATGGACGCTGTCATGATGCACTCGGTTCTTTCCGAAGACGATCTCATCTACCTTTTAGGGTCCCAAAGAAAAGAATTAAGAATGTACTGTAATAAATTAGTAGATGATAGACTACTTTCAACGCATGTTCAAAAGGAAGAAAACCCCCAACAACGTCAAATGACAAAAACTTATTACTTCGTTCACATAACCGAAGCCATCGACTCCATCAAATGGAAAGTACACTCTGTTGTTAATAGAATTAAGTTGGAAATGAACCAATATGGGAACCCTCATGGCTATTTATGTAATAGATGTAACAAAAAATTTTCACAACTAGATGCTTTGACGCTTCTTAATGACGATAGATCACAGTTTATATGTGATAACTGTGGAGGAACCTTAATTGAAGATGATACCAATGAACAGGCATCGATGAGACAAGAGAGTCTTGAAAAATTAATGATTCAAATTGATCCAATTATTGCATTTTTAAAGAAGATAGACGATTCTGTGATTGAAGATAATAACTTTGATCAAGCATTAATGAAATCGGTGCCAGCGCAATCGACAAACTCTGGTATTTATTCTCTTACTGGTAAGAAATCTTCAATACTTAGTAATAATAATCATCATAAGGCCAATCTTAAATCACAGGCCACTCTACATGTTTCTATTAGTGCAACTGATGAAACAGAAGATAGAGAACAACAAGAACGTGAAGAGAAACGGCAAAAATTACAACAAAATGCCTTACCTTCATGGCATTCTGTTTCAACTGTTGGTCAAGAATCTTCTGTAACTCCTCCAATTGAAGATGAAGTTGAGGAAGAAGAGAAACCAATCATCAAGCCGGATCCAGAACAATCAACTACTTCTGAACTCAAAGATAAAGAAGCTCAAGATGCATTGGCTGCTTATTATGCACAATTAGCTGAAACTGAGGCTGCAGAGGAAGAAGAGGAAGATGACGATGATTTTGATGATTTTGAAGATATTGCATAGTCTATAAAGAGTTATACATGCTGTATATAGTTGAATACATGTAGGTATAGCGTAGGTGTATGGTAGTTGTATGTAGGTATATGGATTGATATAATACACAGAAATATACAGGTACAATGCACAGAACAACACAGCACAACACAGCACAACACAATACAACCGCCAGTAACACAGTAGACCATAATACCAACATCCAGCCGTACAACACAGTATACACTGAAAATGCTAATCTATGGGCGTCCCCCTACCATTTCCCCAGGCCCGATCAAGTGAAAAATGTGAAAAATTTCACCGGTATCGCAATACAATATGTCTGAAAAAAAGGTATGTTAACACTCCATTTACAGTCTCTGATGGTCCAAATTACTAACTAACTTCAAGAAAGTCGATCCTTCTAAATCATTCGTTGCTGGGGGAGTGGCAGGTGCCGTTGAAGGGGTTATTACTTACCCTTTTGAATTCGCTAAAACTAGACTTCAATTAGTCGATAAATCCTCTAAAGCTTCAAGAAATCCTTTGGTTTTAATCTATAATGTGTCTAGAACTCAAGGTATCAGTGCATTGTATGTTGGGTGTCCAGCATTTGTTGTAGGAAATACTGTAAAAGCATCTGTACGATTTTTAGGATTTGATTCTATCAAAGGTCTTTTAGCTGATAAAGATGGGAAATTATCAGGTCCAAGAGGAGTTCTTGCCGGTTTAGGAGCAGGATTACTTGAATCAGTTATTGCTGTGACTCCATTTGAAGCCATTAAAACTGCTTTGATCGATGATAAACAAACTGCTAAACCCAAATACCAAAATGGGCTTATCTCTGGAACATTTAAGCTCTGTAAAGATATGGGATTTAAAGGTATTTACGCTGGGGTTGTGCCAGTATCTATGAGACAAGCAGCCAATCAAGCGGTTCGTTTAGGATCATATAATTCAATTAAAACCATGATTCAACAAGCTAGTAATACTCCAGCTAATGTACCATTAAGCTCAGCTGCCACTTTTGCAGTAGGTTCATTAGCAGGTATTATCACTGTTTATTCAACAATGCCTATTGATACAGTTAAAACAAGAATGCAAGCATTAGGGGCAGATAAAGTATATAATTCGACGGTACATTGTTTTATTAAAATTTTTAAAGAAGAAGGATTATCAACATTCTGGAAAGGTGCTACCCCAAGATTGGGTAGATTAGTTCTTAGTGGAGGAATTGTATTTACTATATACGAAAAGATGTTGGTGCTTATGGGGTAGAAGGGGTAAGTAACGTTAATATACATTCGATTAATAGGCAGTAGAGTAATAGTATATGTCAATCAGTCAAGGTTGACAATAGAGCACATAATACAGTCAGTCGAGACAATAGAGCACATAATACAGTCAGTCGAGACAATAGAACACATAATATACATCTATTCATTAGTTCCTATGTACCTATACCCTTTAAAACCCTATGACAGATCCGAACCCGATTCAAATAACAGATCAGGACTCAGATTCGATGGACGCAGATCCAGAGGCAGATCCAGAGCAGCCACCGGTGTCAGAAACAGATATGACAGCAGTGAATTATGCTCTTCAGCAGACCTTACAATATTCCTTTCCGTTTGTTTAACCCAATAGTAATCAAGAACAGCCTTAAAAATCATCAACATCCCTAATGCAATTAATCCATAAGCAATATATGGTGTTGTAGGCGTCGTATCCGAAGGAGTCTCACTATTTAAATCAGATACATAATTATCTACACCACCATCATCTATTGACGTCAGTTTAAAATCCACATTAAAATTATTAGGATTTTTTGGCTCATATTTAGTGGGTAATTCATCTGCATTACCAAAATTAGATGGAATCAAATCCCAAGCAGTCAAAATAAAGATTATTCCAAGACCAGCACGAGATCCGTGCTTTGCAGCATGTGATGTATGTAAGAGATAACAGAGTAAAAAACCTACAAATTGAAATGCAACCGTTACAAGTCCATTCCATAAGAAATTAGCGATATTACCAACAGGTAATCCTTCAACAAACACCTCATCTTCATAAATTGGTGAGATGACTGAAGATTCCCAATATTCAGGAGCAGAATCAGCAGCAGCTTCTTCATATGTGGGAGGATTGGTTTCATTCTTTAATTGGTTCAGTTCAGAGTCGGGTTTAGCCATCAAGTTTCGGAACACTCCATCTGTTCCTTGACCAATGAACCGTCCCGAAACGTTTGGTTGCATTCTACCAAGAGTTAAACCATTATTAATCCGTTCATAGGTCTGTTTGACGGGTATAAAGTGGTGGATAGCATTCATGAACCGTTGAGTTCTGGTGAGCGAACGGCCCGGGGTTTGCAGTTCAAGGTCTTCCGGGGCTTCTGGGCTGATGGAGTCATCAATGGCATCATTACTTGATGATGTTCCTTCGGCTATTATGGCGTTATGGATGCTATTATCGATTTCTGTGGCCGGGGATATTTCATCAGCGGCGGGCATTTCGAGCCGGGGGTCCGATCTATGTGGCGATGTATCATCCAGGTCCACAAAAGAACCAAGAAGAGCTTCAGAAGACTGGTTTTTGAGGGTAAGCTCTAAATCCTGGGGGGTTAGTAATGAATGATGGAGGGTGTACACCGGTGCGGGAGTATTGGCGGGAGTGGGGGTAGAAGGCCCGGGAAAAGTTGATAATCGTGATATTTGGGGTCTATTAGTTATAGAAATGTGTTTGTTGGGGGATTTTACGGTGGTTTTTGGTGAAATGGAGGTACATACCTGTTCAATGTGTTGTGACATGGTGGAGGATAAGTGCGCGCGGATTGAGATGGGGGCGGTGGGTGAGCGTGGTGGGTGGTGCAGGGCTGTGCGAGGCGGCGCCGTGGCGAGAGAGCTGGGGCCAGGTGTGGTGTGAGAATACCGAAGGAAGTGTGATTGAGAGATGGTACTATTATATATTGTTATATAAAGACAGATGGTGACAAGACATTACACATTACGTAAACTAAGCGTTCAGAAGCTTTTTAACTTGTCTGAATACTTTCAATTGCTTATACTTCAAGGCAATTCCCCATTGTATAAACCATAATGGGAAATAAGCTGCAAAAATCTTAAGAAACCAGGATGCTCCTCCTTGGTAAAGATTAAACTTTGTGTTTCTCTTTCGGGTGATTTCCGCCACAACTCTGTTAGCGTACTTTTCAGGACTAACTTTGGTTCCTCTAGCTCTAGACAAGTTTCCTGCAGATACCATGGTTTCTTGAATACCATCAACTTTATAGTGAGTAGTTTTGATATCCAGTTTAACCTTGTCATCAGCAATAGCGGTGTCAACACCTCCAGTAATCACTGAATGGACCTTTACTCCAAAAGGTTTCAATTCTGAATTAAGAGTTTTAGCATATGCATTAATAGCAGCTTTTGATGCATTATATGCAGAAAGCCATGCCAATGGTACGATAGCTGCAACAGAACTAGTATAAACAATTGTACCCTTTGTAGCAATAACGTAATCAATCATATGTTTAGTCATGTTAATATGTCCAAGAACATTGACTTGAAAGAGCTTATCTAATTGTTGTTCATCGATTTCAATGGCTGGACCTCCAATTAAAATCCCGGCGTTATTATATAAAATATGCAATTTACCACCAGTAATTTCTTTAACTCTTTTACTAGCACTCTTAATATCATCTAAATTTGAAATATCACAATCGAATGCAATCATACCGTATTTTTCAACAAGCGGTTGCATAAGTTTAGAGTCAAAACTTGGAGAACATCCAATAACTTGGTATCCTTTTCTACTTAATTCTTCAGCGATGGCATATCCAATACCTGAAGATGCCCCAGTAATGAATGCATATTTCGTTTCACTCATTATAAGTTATTAATTATATCAATTATCTATATATATATATCGGTTCGGCATAAAATATGCACATGAATTGGCGTAAAATATGCACATGAATTTTCCGGCACCTGCATCGAATATACCTGTTAATGTTCCTGTTCAATTTGTTTAAACACTACTTCTTGTTTCCCGCTTTTATTAAGACTCCATTGTATAATTGATAATGGTAATAATTTGGTGATCCAATATGCACTTTGACTACCATGTCCCAAATATATATTAAACCCGGGATCTCTTTTCAACGTAATTTTTTTTAATACTTTTTTAACATAAACTTCAACATCTTGACTCTTAGAAGTAGCTATATGAGATAATTGATCAAAACTTTCATTGATCCCAGGGTAATTATAGTGCGAGCCCTCTGTATCTACTTTAGGCATTTTACTTGAAAGATCGGTTTTGACAAACCCAGTAATCACCGAATGAACTCTAACCCCGAAAGGTTTCATTTCACCTCTTAAAGTCTTAGCATAGGCATTAATCCCCGCCTTGGTGGTCGTATAAGCGGAAGTCCAAGCCATTGGAACAATGGCTGCTGTTGATGCAGTATAAATTATAGAACCATTGGCTGCAATTACAAAATCTATCATATACCTTGTCATATTTATATGTCCGATTAAATTAACTGCTATAATTTGATTTAAATCTTCAGGATCAATTTCTATTGCCGGTCCCTGCATTGCAATTCCGGCATTGTTATAAAGAATATCTAGTTTACCTCCAGTTTTCTCTCTAACAAATTCTGCTGCTTTTTGAATATCTTTAACATCAGTTATATCACATTCAAAAACTGATACGCCGTAATCTTGAGCTAAGGGCTTCAACCCATCGGAATCAAAGCTGGGAGAACATGCTAATACTTGATATCCTAATTGGGATAATTGTCTTGCAAGAGTAAAACCTATTCCAGAGGAAGCACCTGTAACAAGAGCATATTTTGTCATCGAATAATCTTGGTTGATATGGGTTTCGAAGAGGATGAAATAAGCTTTTATATCAGGTAAGCACACGAGAAATTTTAAGCTTTAAAGGGAAGTTTAAGCTCATACTTACCCGCTATGAATTCAAAGAAAAAGAAAAAACAAACCCTTGCATAAACTAATCTACATTTATTTCTACAAAATATTAAGAATTTACATTTAAATTATATCCGACTAGCAGAAAGTGATAACTTAATTGCAACTAATTTTTTTTTTATTTTTGCAGCACTATCGACCATACCCAAAAGTTGGTTTTGGGCTGAATTTGATTTTAACTAAAAACCTACCCAGATATTCATCATGATTATAAATAACTTTATGAAGTTTAGATGATGGTGGTTTATAATCAGGATTTGGAATTTGAGATCTATGAACAATTACTTCATTATATTGATAAATATCAGGAACACCTAAATCAACCCCACCAGGTAAAATACTTGATGGTTGTGGAGTTCTAAAAGTTTTAGGTAATTCAGTTAAATCAGGTAAAACTGGACCACCTCTTGCAATATGAGCACCTCTACGAGAAGTACCTCTACCACTTAATAAATCATCATTATTATTATGTCTTCTCTTTCTTCTAGCTTCTCTTTCGATTTCTTTCTCCATTCTTTCAATCTCTAATTGAGATAATTTAGTTAATGAAGGAGTATAATCATTTATAGTAGAAGGATTACGTAAAATAGAGAAATATTCATCAACCATATTACCATACTTTTCTTGTGACATAAGACGAAGTGGTGGTAATAAATGAGATCTAATTTCATCTTCATTTATAGCCAGACCATCAAAACTATAACCTACCAAAAATAATGATTTATGAAATAATTGAGTTTGTTCTCTAATACTATGAGCTATAGCAGTACCAAATTCTCCTGGTAATTTCATTTCTTCACAAAGAATAGTACTAAATTCTTCAGGATCATTATCTTGGAAATTAAGAATATCCCATTCAAATTGATCGGTATAATGGGTATTATTAATGGTGATATTAATCTTTATTGGGATTCTAATTTCTCCCATAGATTTATCAGGTTTCCGATGGAAATCTTTAAGTTGTTCTTTAATGGTACTAATTATTATATTAGCATGCATTGGCCCAATAAATTTATAATCTTCTATAAGCATACCAACAAATTGTTCAACCGTCAAATCAACTTCATTAAGATCCCAAAGGAAAGTATCACGAAGTTTAAACCGATCTCTTTCTTGTTCAAATTCTAACCGTATTGGTACCAAATGTCTATTAGTAATTTTATTTAATACATCAAGTACTTTTTGGTTGATTTCTCGGTCACTAACCAGCATATCAACTACTTTAGAGATCCGTTTTTTTTGTGGTGGTAATATCAATTGTGTACTCGTATTGGTAATCCCATTACCATACCCTTGATATCCTTCACCCCAGATACTATTATTGAATTGTCCCTTTTGAGATAACGCTATAGCATTCATTCTCAATTGCTTGATCTCATTATACGCCCTAACGTCTCTCAACAGCTTTTCAGCGTATGCTTTTTGCGATTCAAGCTGTCTTAAACTATTTGACTTATATTTAGTTTCTTTAGAGATTAACGATTCATAGATCTTGACATCTGTAGGGACCTCTTTACCTTCCTTTTTAAGCTTTTGCAGCCATTCTTCGGAAGATTGAAGTCTTTTCACAGGCACTCGGGCCATGGTTTCGGCCGAAACAGGAGGATGGTTGGTGAACAGTTGAATTACTGGCTCAGGATCCGCATCTTTAGGTTTAGGAGCCCCACTCATCATCCTTGAACGGGCCAATTGTGCTGCCATAGCCATTGGTCCACCTTGACTTTGGGTCATGGGCATTTGTGACACACCAGTGCCCGCCATAGGTGCCGATAATGATCCACTGGGGACAGGCACACCGGCGAGAGAGCCTCCTACTGAGACCGGGGCCAGTCCAGCACCGTAGGGCATACTTTGGGCCGAAAGATGGCCTGGTCCCATGGAATGCTGTTGCGGTGCCATATTAACACCACCGGCACCACCAATACCACCCATACCACCGGGGCCCATGCTGCCTGCTGCAGCCATGCTGCCAGCACCAGACATACCTGCCATGCCGGCACCGCCCATGCCCATAGGTCTTGATTGTGGGGGGAATTGCTGACCCACAGGCGACTGCTGGGCCTGTGGCTGGTGCATGTTCATTTGTGGCTGTCCAGCTTGTTGTCTTTGTAGCATTTGTTGCTTCTGCATGTAGTTCTTTAGCATCATTTGGAACTGGGGCTGAGACTTCAATTGTTGGAGCTGTTGCGGGGTGAGGTTGGCGAGATGTGGTGGAAGTTGCATCTGCATTGCTCGCTGTTGGCCTGCGTTGAGTTGCAGCGGCTGTTGGTTACCAGCAGCGTACTGGGGATGGCCATTGTTGTTCTGCTGGTTGAAGTTCATGTTTAGTGAAAATTTCCAGGTTCGCGAACTGTTGATATTGGAGCGCATCCGTGCACCAAGGGGCGTGGACCAACCAAATAAGGTCGATGAGGTTATACGGTGATTAGAGCAGCTAGTGGAGGTGGTTTGGGGTGGTTGTGGACGTTTATGGTAGTTTATTTAGGTTGGTATAGTTTGACGGATTTATAAGTTGCGCATTGAGCCCTTTTAGGCAATTTCAGAGTTTATTTGGAGATTTAGTTAGACTTCAATAGATTTTACTATGATTCGCTATATTAGAGGAAATTGTATAGTTACCATATCTTACCATTCGTTACCATGGCTCACCATTCGTTTACCAAAGCTAAGGCACAAGTTTGCCACTCTTTTGCCACTGAGTCGCCACCAACATTAAGCCCTGTTTCACTCCTAGTAATTGCATTCCCACACCTTGTTATACCCCATGCCCTCTGCAAATGCGGCTCTCGTATATTTCTATAAATCTGTCCTAAATCTTCCCGGAATTGTAGACAAAACAAGTCAATATGCCTTTTACTCTTAGCTCCGGAACAAAGATCCCAAACATCGCCTTTGGTCTTGGTACCAAATGGTTCAATTATGGTGGTGAATATAATAATGAGCTCACTGTCGCTTTATTTAATGCTATCAAAGCAGGATTCACCCATATTGATGCGGCCGAATGCTATGGAACTCATAACGCTTTAAAAGAGTTTAACAAGTCGTTCGATCGGTCAAAATTCTTTATCACCGACAAATTTAATGTTGCTAAAAGAAATCCAGAAAATCAACCTTATACCGCTCTCACTTCGAGTTTGAAGGAAAGTGGTTTAGGTTATGTTGATTTATACTTGATTCATTTCCCCTACTTCACTAAAGAGAACGGAATTACCGTTGAAGAAGCCTGGGAACAATTGAAAAAATTGAAAGAAGAAGGGTTTGCTAAAGAAATTGGTGTTTCTAATTTCAGAATTGAAGATATTGAAAAATTAAGTTCAAAACCGGCAGTTAACCAAATTGAATTTAGTCCATATCTTCAAAATAAAACTCCAGGAATTGTCGAATATTGTCAAAAGAACGATATTTTTGTTATGGCATATGGTTGTTTGACGCCTATTATTAACAAGCCTGGTCCTTTAGATACTCTTTTAGCCGAATTATCAAAGAAATATAACAGACCTGAGTCTAATATTATTCTTAGATGGGTTCAACAAAAGGGTATTGAGCCAATTACAACCACTTCTAATTCCGAAAGATTAGCTGGCTATGTTTCGTTAGATGAGTTTAGTTTGACTGAAGATGAGATAGCTGAAATCACCAAAATTGGTGCTACTAAAACAGAGATTAGGTTCCCAATTGATATTGAAAAAATGTCAATTTAAATTCAATTCGCTTCGTTTAAATATATGTGTTTCTGTGCTGTAACTACTCTTTGAAATGTCCCTTTAACTAGAGAGATTTAAACATATTCTACATTAACAATAAACTATACAATAACTTAAAAGTGACTCATGAAATCAAAAATAGACGCCATGTTCACATACCTACGACCACAATTATTTAAATACTTTTGAACAATCTGTTTAGATCCACTAAACAAATCTCTATTTTGTTCAGCTAACGCTTCGAGTTGACCCTTTGGTATGACGGGTATATCTTTAGCATCTTCATGTAATGGTCTTAATTGGTTGTTTTTAGCCTTTTCCACATCAAATAATGATTCAAAGTATAATAATTGATTATATAATGCTTTATCACTATACTTGTATCTCATTACTCCTTTACAACCATAAGCTTTACCACTACTTCCAATACATCTTCTACCATATACAGATATTTGTCTGGTGGTAATACCACAAGATGAATCATCACATACTAACCATCCACTATAATAAGTGGAAATATGATTTCTAATGGCTTGTTCAAGTTGACAATTTAACTTGAGAGCACTGAATTGATGATTACATTTGTTACAACTAATACCATTGTAAGTTAATTTATAATCTTTTGAAGGTTGCAACCCACCAAATTTAAAGCTTTCACCACACTTACAAGTTAATACAAGATGACTAGCTTGTCTAAATCTTTCAGAATCACTAATACTTGATTCTAATGGTGCCAAATCATTCATTTCACTGTTTTTAACTTTCAAAATATACTTTTTGGTATCAATACTTAAACATTGTGCAACTCTAACCATATCAACACCTTCAATATTTTCTAAAAGTCTTTCAACAGGAGCAAAAAGTTGTTTTTCAAGGTAAAACGATGGATCTGGTTTTAATCCTAAAGTTTTATTCATCATTAATTCTTGAAATGATCTAGCTCTTTCTGCAGGTTGAGTAGTATCATCATCTGATTGTGGTGCAGTAATAACAAATGTCATCACACTTCCAGCTTTAACAACTTTACCTTGTTCTCTCATTCTTAAAGCAACTTGAACTGCTGGCATTGATTTACCATTTGGATAATTAGTAGGATCTTTACTCAATCTAACATTGATTCTATATTGAGCTAAATTGATTTCATTTTCTTTAATTTTTTTACAAGTTTCTTCAAGATACTCATAAATATCACTTAAAGCTTTTTCAGAATCAGCATCAATTAAGATTTTATTCAAGATATAAGAGGAAACATCTTTTGATAATTGACAGTATTCACGACGTTTCATATCAAGACCTTTAACCTCTAATTTAAGGATTTCTTTACCGGTTTTTTTGTCAATGGTAACATCCATTGCAGCATATTTTTTCTTAGAATGTAATAAAACACTCTTAAAAACGTTATCAATATCTAATTCTAATAATTTATACCTTTCATTTACTTGAATTTTAAAGTCGTTACCAATCTTTAATGCTTCTTGAAATTCAGTAACTCCAGTATCAATCATAACCGAATCAGTATCACCATAAACAACCCTAAGACCAATGGATTCAGCTAATTGTCTGGTATTCATCAAAATTTCTCTACCTTTATTAGTAACCAACATAGCTAAAGGTTTGGCATAGAATCTAGATTGAACATAACCTAAACAACCATACATAGAGTTAGCTGTAAGTTTTAAAGCTTGTTGTTTGATATCGTATTGAGCTCTCTCAACAGGCGTGTTTTTAGGATCTTTAAGTAATTTTTTAACTTCTCTACGTCTAGAAACTAAAGTATTTAATAATCTTGGTAAAACACCAGATCCAGATTCAACATCCGGTAAGTTTGGTAAATCTTTCTTTTCATCATGAGTAATATTATAAGTAACTCTGTTAACAGTGGTGAAACAGATATTATATTCTTGAATAATACTTGGATATAAAGAATTGAAGTCCATAACCAAGATATAATTCTTGTGTAATCCTTTTTCTGGTTCAAAAACTAATCCCCCTTGGAAAGATGATTTTTTACTACTAGTGGCAGTATTTTCATCATCACCAGCTTCAGGTCTTGGAGCAGGGGCTGAAGTTTTATTATATCTATCTTCTTTATCAGGACAAATATAATTGTTTTTAGAGAATTCATGTAATAAAATATACTCATTTCTACCAGCTCTAGTACCAGATAAAGTATGAGACCAAGAATTACCAGCTAAATTAGTTAATTGTTTGGATAATGATAAAATTTGAATAGCAAATGCAATTTCAGCACCAATTCTACAATTTGAAGCATTATCTTTTAAAGCCATTAATAAAAGATTAGCATCTTCAGAATATTGAGGATTATTATAATTGATTTCAAGTGGTGGTTGTTTCTTTTGACAAACAACTTCATACATTTCACTTAAATCCCAAGATTTACATTTAGGTGTTAAAGATTGACCTAATTCATTAGCAATATCACATAATAATCTTCCATGAAATACTTCACGAACCATTAAACTATTACTAAATCCTTTATTTTTACCAAACATTGGAGGCCATACTTTTCTATTACGACGACCTAAATTAGACCAAGTACTTACTTTCAAATCAAACATTCTATGAACAAGAACATCTAATGAAATACTTTCTAATCTATGTCCAATAAATACATCAGGATCTTGATTTTTAATCAATGCTGCTAAACAATTAAGTAATGCCTTTTCATTAGGGAAACTTCTAAGATTAAGTTGTTGTTTAGTAGCTAATTGATTTAATCCCGGTGGTAATGTGACATTATCAACAGGACGAATCAAGGTGACATGATCATTTGGTTTTAAGTTTTCATCAATTGGCGCATCTTGAGGTAAGTTTCTATAAGTAGCCAAAGAAACAGATACAATTTCTTGTTTATGGATCTTAGGGTTCATTACTGTTTGTACAGAAATAGAGGTAACGGTCAAATTTGGTGGAGGCATATTTCTTTCTTGAGAAACTTTGATTTGAGTAGCACTACCAACAGCAACTTCAACTTGACAATGGGTAGTATTTTGGATTTCTCCAAAGTTCCCTTCAGAAATATCTAACCAACATGGACCCATAATACCTCTTTGTAAGACAAAAGCTTCAAAGATATTAGTTCTGGTTCCAAAAACATGATTGAAAGTTTCACCTTCTAAATCAGCTGGAAGTTGCCTATGCTTATTTTTTGGTGGTTTGAATGGCATCAATACCTTCAAATATTCAGTTTCTTTAGGAACTCCAGGCAATTCAAAGGCATATTTCATGGTTTGAGGTTTGGCTTTAATGGTGTCCAATTTATAGTTTTCAAGTAAAACCGGAACGATTTCTTCATGGACATCCATAGCAGTAACCGGGGTTTCCTTATCTTCTTCACCATCAACCATTCTATATTTACGAGGTAAAAAGTACAATTCTCTAGCCATACCGTTGATTTGAACTGATCCAGACACCAACTTTCCTTCTTTGGTTAAAACTTTACCAAAAAGGAAGAGAGTACCTTCAATTTCACAGTAATCAAGCCAGTACATCTTAAGAGAACCGTCGGCGGAGACGTCAGAAGAGTCGAGTTTTTCTACATAACTAACGTTTGCTGAAACAGGCGATGATACTTCTTTAACTGGAGAAGAAGTTTTGGTGGCTGTTATAGAGGAAACTTGAGGTCTATTTACGGCAGATGCTCTTGGTCTTTTGGTGACAATAACATCATCATCCGATTCGTCTTCTTCCATTGGCTCACTTGGTGGAAGTTTGACGCTAACGACAGAATCATCAGCTTCACTAATGCCTGCAGCGATTATATCAGCACCTGAAGCTGGTTCACTAGTAGGAACCGGTTTTTTCACCGGCGAAGAAAGCTGGTCAAATCCATCTACAGCCATATCTTCACTGCCCATGCTCATGTCGGATTTACCAACAGACAGATTCCCTACAGACGCGTCTGATTTAGGCTTCGATACGTGTGTTGATCTGGCCATACTGAAGGGATTTCTTTTGGTTGTTGGGGCAGTTTTGGCGGTGGAAAATGACGATTTGAAGTAGCTGGTGGGCTTTTTAACGGCGAAATCGTTTAAAATATCGTCAATGTCGGCTTCGGCTTTCTTTGGTTTGTTATTCATCCCGATAGCTTTTGGTTTAAAGAAGTTATTGATCTGAGAAGTTTTAGCTACTTTGATGGGTTTTTTCTCCTTCTTTCTTTTCCTTTTACCGCCCACTGACACGTCTTCGTCTTCATCGGAATAATAATTAGGACGCGTGCTATCGTCCCATTCATCAGCACCGTTATCAACGTAACCTTCACCGTTATCATCGACAATAAAGTCATCATTCATCATTTGGTCTCGTTTGTGTTGTCTATAGGTGTTTTCGTCGACTTCATCATAAAGATCTTCTTCATGGTCGGACAATTCGACGTTTGTCCCAGTTTCTCTGGCTCTTTTAAGCTGCTGGAGCTTTTGAAGCCTTGAAGCCTTAGACAGCATTGGGTATAAAATTTCAAAAACGCGTTAGCGTGTATTTTAATTGCAACCATTTTTCTGGTTTCGCGCACGACCTTTTTACTCGAGATGTGGGTGGTGTTGGGGTGGGAAGAGATGGCAAGAGATGGCATGATATGGGGCAACACAGGGTCCAGAGGAGATAAGCAGAGATAGAGAGTGAACAGACATAACTAAACCAACCCTATATTTAATACAACCTATCTATACGAAAATTTAAACGATTATGGTACAAGTGGAATGCTGTCAAATTAGACATCGAAGACTTCAATCTTAGCCTTTTTACCGTCTTTAACGGTAACAACACACCATGAAGCACCTAAGGATTTTTCTTGACTTCCACCTTCAATACCATTGTATCCATTCTTGGATGGATCAATTTCACAACTTCCAACACAATTGCTTTCGTCGTCACAGACAACTCTGATACCAAATTTAGGTAAAACATCATTAAAGTCATCAAGATATTTTGGATTCCATCCGATTTTAACATAAGTGTTTTTGTCATCATCTTGGTTAGCACCAGCAACGTATGGAGACCAGTTACCTTTTGCTTCGTCTTTGGTACCCCAAACACAAGCTTCTTCTGTAGAGTAACCTGGAGCATTGATATAGTAATGAGCAGCGGTACCAGCGTAGTAATCTGGACCTGGAACAGCTAAATCATTAGAATCTTTAGAATCAACACCAGTTGGAATTAACATAGCTTCGTTACCTGGTAAAACAGTTTGACAGAAAGCGACTTCTTTATCAGCTTTGTTAGAAGCGCTTAAGGTACCAGCACCATCAACACAGTAATCTTTGTTACTGAAAGGTTTTGAAATAGTACCATCTTCTTCACAATAAATACCACCGTTCATAGAACTTGGGTAAGAGTATGAAGTAGCAGATTTGTCCCATTGGGCCATTAATTGACCTGGAGGACAAGCGTATGGACAATAAGAACCTCCAGTACATTTTTGATCTGGAGATAATGCCCAACCACCGTTTGATTTTGAAGGGGTAACGGCGACTAACCCTTTATCTTTTGGAAAAGAACAAGTATTGTCTCTTTTTTCAACTGGAGCAGCAGAAACAGTTAAAGCACAAGCTAAAGTAATAATATTTGAGAATAACATAATGAATGACACTTAGATTTAATTAATTTTATTAAAAGGAATGAATAAAATTTAATTTATGTATTTAAAGAATGTAACTGAAGTTTTAATGAATGTTAACTTAGAGAATAAGAGGCAAGTAGTTCACTTATATAGTAAAATTGGGAATCGAGCTTATTTCTTTTTGCAGTCATTTTCAGCTAACAGAGAAAAAATTTTTCCGAATTTTATGGCAAGTCTAGACTTGTACAAGCAAATCTACTAAATCTGACACTTAATTATGCAACCTAAAATGAAACATAAAAGTGTTTTTCCAAATCAAGTAAAGTAATGTATATGAGAAAAAGAAATAACCGTTGAAAATTTTTCTTACACTACTGCTTCGGGGCACGCAATTAGGCGAGTGCCGAATCTCGACGTAGGTTCCGCATAAAGATCTCATTAGCCTACCGCATGCGGTAACAGGTGTGCCGAACTCTGGACCAATATGCCGGTATACTGTATCGGACATAAAACTGAAACGCTCACAATGATGGTCTAGATTTAAGAGTTAAGGTTTCGTTAGAGCTCATGCCGGAAGTACCTTGTAGATCGTACCCTAGACATAGTCACCGTTGGAATCTCGGTGCCCCACTACAGCATTATTCGTTTCGTCACAAGTAAATCATTGCTCATGGGTTCATACGCATTCACATGATATTTGAATGCGGTCTAGAAACTCGATTTGTTCGATAAAAGATTCAACAATACACTTACCCCTATTCCAAGGGTCTGGAGTTATTCAATTTACCCAAGAGGCAGTTACAGGCGTGGCTAAAGTTGATTTAGTTTCTAAAGTGTTAAAGTTGGAGAGGCTCATCTCGGCCACACACGACCTCTGCGATTAAGTGTGAAAAATTATTTTTCACTTTATTCAATGGATCTTATTGGCCAAGTAAAGACGAATTTGGAGCACTATTCTTTGTGGACAAATGTTGTAGTACATGAGGCTAATGGGTTAAGGTTCATTTCAGGTTTGCCGCCTAAAAAATTAGCGTCATCCGAACCATTTGTCCAAACAAGTGTGAGTCTGGCCTCAGTCTCACCAAATTCTGGAGCCTCACAGCTACACAGCAACGATAACACCGCAAAAGAATGGATTATACCGTATTTAGCAAGTGAAAATCAAATGGATGTAGAGGTAATGAACCATTGGTTTGAAAGTATAGGCGAAATTAATCAGAAAATTAGGCCTGGAAGAGTTATAGTTGCTCTAATTAACGATGATTCTACTATTGTATATTACTTTGTACACGACGGGTTGGTTAAACCACGTAATTAATGAATAATGACTTTACATATGACAATTAACAAACTATCATGATGATTTTTGGGGTGACCTCAGTCTCTTAAACTCTAAGTCTAGAACTCTTGTAGGTGATGATTCCCGAATAGGCAGCGATGGCCGTACGGGCGACGCCAGACGTTCGTTTGTTTCGTGGGGGTGTTTGACAGATTCGACCAGGTCGTATGATAATCTCAAAGGTGACGCTGGTTCTAATCTTACTTCGGGAACACTTTGACGGAAATCGTATATACTAATATTTTCAGTATCACTGCGATACCCACTGTGCTCGGTACCATTATATGAACTATATCTACTGAATGGTACTTGTTGGATCAGACTACCTCTTGTATTAAACCGTTTAACAGAAGATGAATCGTCACCTAGATTAAATGCTACAGAAGAGTTTCTGGGAGCAAGATCATTTGATATAGATATTTTCTTCTTGATAACAGATCTGGAGCTGTCGCGCGACGTACTACGAGACATCTGCGTAGTGGCGTGCGAGGGCCGGCGCGGCTGGGCCCAGGTATTTCTATCTAATGAATCATCGTAAGCGTTAGCAAACACATCGAGTGATTCACTTCTAGAAGATCCAAAAACATTTTGTGGGTCCAATTGGCTTTCAGAACGAGCGGGATACCAATTCTGTGGCGGTTCCAGATTAGTGTCTGAATCCAGAGAATAGTTATAATCAAAGTGAGAATGGGCATTCAGGTACCTACTAAAAGTAGCCTCCAAAGCATCAGATTTCCTAACTTGACGTTTCCTACGATACAGGAAAACCGGGCCGTATTTGTTGATAAGCAAAGACCCGAATTTGGACGATTCTATCATGAATTCAACCATATCTTTTTCATGAATAAAATCAGGCCCAAACCTGAATTTTTCGTAGAGGCTAAGAAACCGGGACATGTTGGGCACCTGTTCAGGCACCACGGCTTCCAGAGATAACATTTCTTTATAGAGGTGAATACATATATCCCGAAACAGATAGTGTTTGGGTAGCGAGAGCGGTGATTCAAAGCCCTCATAAAAGCTAAACCGATCACAGAAACTCCAGAACAAATCTTCATACTGAAGGTTTGGCGGTAGCATCGTGCCATCAGGTCCTTTATTGAACTCCTGCACATACAGCGGTGGTGATAACCCCGGTAAGTTGATGGTCTCATTATCATTAGCCAAAGGTCCAGCCCTGGCCTTGATCTGTTTGCATTCATTAAGCTTCCCATCGATGTGTCTAAACACTTTTTTCGGCAAATCTCCCTTACCTGGAACGTAGATAGACCTGGACGGGATATCATTCATAGAGATACGGTGCTGGTATATCCGCAGAAAGTAGAGAAAGAAGCACACCACGAGGAACACCACACACACAATGATGACAATGAAAAGCTTGATACCTCTGGAGGAGGCCGACGACGTGTGGACGATAACGTCAATTGGAGTGACGGCTATGATAGCCATATCTAATGATACGAGGATGACGAGAGAGAAGGAGTAGATCCATTTGAAGAGTCTTTTGGGGATGTTGAAGGAGTGGAATTGGGGGACGATTTCTGTTCTGACGGTTGGTAGTCGAGTGGATGTGATCATGTTTGTGAACGTCTTGGGGATGGAGGACATTGTAGGTCGTTGGAACATTGTTTGGAGATGAGATGGTGCGATAGAAGTGGGCTTGGAGTGGTCGAGGAGCGGTGCGGGAGCGGTGCGGGAACGATGCGGGTGGCACGAGAGCTGTTGCGAGAGTGTGCGCGCAGACCATCGTGGGACCCGTCCCATCAAACGCGATAAAGAGAAGAAGAAAGTCGTGCACTGCACAGTACCATAAAGTATGCATTAATTACTTATTCATGTGTTGCATCTGCTGCATCTGCTGTTGTTTCAACATCATACGTTTCCGTTGCTCGTAGTCCATCTGCGACACGCCCTGGTCCAAAGGCGAGTTGGTGCCGCTTCGTTGGTCTTGCATTTGGCGTTGCATCTGTTGTTGCATAAGCTGCTGCTGTTGGGCATTCTTAGCAGCCTTTAACATTTGCAATTGATTACGTTCTTGTGGTGTAAGGGTGGCCACTTGGGGCTGTTTTACACCTTGACGAAGTTGTTGATTAACAGGTCGTTGACCTGAAGATTGACCTGTTGATCCGGTAACAATACCCGAATTACCAGGTTGTGGTGAGTTAGACAGTTGAAGATGACCTTGTCCAGATTGGCCCTGTCCAGCGGCCATTCTTTGACGTTGTTGGTTCATCTTTTGTTGTTGCTGTTGTTGTTGAAGGTTAGCAAGATAAGATGCAGCCAATTTAGTTACTTGTTCTTTAGAGAGATTAGGGTTTTTAGTTTGAATAGAATTTATAATAGCTGATACTTGAGCTGGAGCAAATTGAATTCTTGGTTTATTATTGTTACCATTACTTGGAGGTACTTGTTGATTTGATAATTTATTATTAACTGGAGGTGCACGAGTACCCATCATTGGATTACCTTGAAGTGGTTTATTAGCCATTTGAGGTTGACGTTGTTGGAATTGATTTTGTTGTTGCATCATTCTTCTTTGTTTTTGCATTTGTAATAATTTTTGGATTTGTTCTGGTGTATAAGGTGTACCATTTGGAGTAGTTGGACGAGGAATACGGCCATTAGCATCTGGTTGCAATGATAAATTCTGAGGAATATTCATTGAAGAAGATCCTAATGGACTATTTACCGGTCTATTTACGTTGTTAGTAGGTGATACACCATTATTTGCAGGAGATCCATTAATATTATTACCCATTGGTCCAACATTTGAAGATGATGTAGGAGTTGGGGCCACAACAGTACTATTGTTATTAGCACCACCGACTGCTCCACTACTACCAGGTTGTGAAGATGATGGTTGTGTAGCTTGAGGTCCTGGTTGGCCTGGATGTTGTCCAGGTGTTGAAGTACCAGGTGGTCCCTTTTGTTTTTGTTGTTGAGCAACAGCAGCCATCATTCTATTTCTGGTGGCTTGTTGATTCATATAAGCTTCTTGAATTGATTTATCACGTTCATATTTTAATCTCAGTAACTCTGCAGGAGTAGGGATTTTATCATTTTTATTACTAACTTGTTGAGTATAATCAGTAAACCTTCTACTATTCATCTTAGCAATTTGATTTTCCCGTTTCTTCATACATTTACGCATGGCATCAAACATTGAAGCCCATCTTAAACGACGATGACCTCTTTGAATAGATTCATTACCAACACCAAGAGGTGAAATTCTTCTTTTGGTGGTAGATTGAGCTTTATGGGCTTGTTCAAGCCATTGTTGTGCATGATACAGATATTGACCTTTCATGTCTGAGAATTGGAATTTTTCATTAAGTTGAATATACCTTTCGAAACATTGCCATGGCGTTCTTCTTTCTATATTAGATTCATAACGTTTCATACTAGCAATTACATTCAGAAGGTGTTCAGAAATAAGATCCCAATTAAAACAGAATTCAGCTACATAATGAATAAGATATTTGTCATCTTGAGGAAGCCAAATGGTTGGACTTCTATATTCGATATTTTTGATTAATGGAGGTTTTGGAGGTTTAAGGAAATTAAATCTACGATGAGCTTGAGCTCCAAAAAGTCCATTTTGGTACTCTGGTAACGGCGTAGAGTCTTGAGGTTCCTTTTTGTCTTCTACCAATACCTTGTAAAATCCATCATCTTCTTCAAACGGATATAAAAGTTTTGATACGGGGATAAATTCAGGATATTCTGCCTTAATAGGTTGAGATCCATATTGTGGTTTAACCTCTTCGTCAAATGCAGTGAATTTAGGTAAATTACGTACAACCGATTGGTCAAGTTTATTCATATCAGAAATGTCGACATGAACTTTAAAGATGCTAGAGGTATCGTCCCGTTTAGGAATGATTGGAGGAGGTGGTGGTGTTTGCTGAGTGTCTTTTGGAGGGTTTAAGAGAAGAGCTACATCGATAGCTGCTTGGTCTACCGGTTGTGCTGGTTGTGCAGGGGCAGATGGGGCTGGTGGTGCTGGTGCTGAAGCTGGTGTTGAAGCTGGTGCTGAAACAGGTGCAGAAGCTGCAGTTTCTTCATCTTTTTCCTGTTTAACAGGCGCATCAACGTCCATTGCATCTTCAGGTTTAACCGTTTCAGCATCAGCGACTTCTTTGGCTTCACCGGTAGTCTCATCTACAGCCACTACTTCAATATTAGCTTCTTCGGCCTTAGCTGCTTCAGCTTCTATGGCGGCTTTAGCCTCTTGTTCTGCCCTTTCAGCCTCTTCTTTAGCTTTAGCTTCAGCCTCCGCCTGGGCTCTTTCCTCTTCTGTAGGTAAAAGCTCAAGCTCCTTATACCTCAAACATACTTTTTCCTTCCCATACTTCCAGTAATCTTCAATACCTTGGGCCATAGTCACACAACAGGCCTTCTTATACTTCGAAAGCTCTTTAAAGTCAACACTCATCCATTTGCCTTCTCGTATAACATTATCCCAATGGAACTTTTTGACAGATTTGTCTTGATCTTTATATGTAAATGGATCAAAATACCGAAGTGGTTGTCTTAAAGACCATTTCCCTTGACGCTTCAACTCCTCTATACGTGAATATAACACCGCTATCTTCCCCTCCAACAACGCCAGTTCAAAGCTTTCGGTGCTAAGAGCCTTATGGGCGCCAGGAAGAAGCTTTATCAATGGTAAAGTCTGGGTTAAATAGTACAATTCTGCCAAAGAACTGACGTTATGCGGCGTCGTAGGGTAATGTTGTGGAACCGTCAACACATTCAAGTCGGAGACGTCTTTGGAGAGGATTTTCTTGTTATGTTGGTCAATAGATTCGTTGATCTCATTGACTAGTTTAGGCTTCTTATTTGGTGGTAATATGGGCGAGAGTTTCCTCTTTTGGGTGCTGGAAAAGATGGATTTTTCGATCTTTGACGATATATCGTGAAGCAAAGAGTTCAAATCTTTATTAATGATGGAAATATCGACTGGTTTTTGGTGTTGGTGGAGGGTAACAAACAGTTTCAGTTGTTTATTGAACTTGCCGAGGTGTTCAAAAAGGGGATCTTGGGAGAGACAATACAACTCCTCTAAGCGTTTGTTTCGTTCGTCTGTGAGACCTTGCATGTCAAAAAGCAGGTCACCAACCTTATTTTTGGTGGTGTTGGAGTTGTTGTGGTGGTTGGACATGTAGGTAAAGAAAAAAACGGTTCGTGATAAACGGTGCGGATATCACGTGATGAGAGGAACAGAGAGAAAAACAAAAAAAATGCGAATTCTGTGGATCGAACACAGGACCTTCAGATTAACTGGACCGAAGTTGACTTCAGTCTGACGCTCTCCCAACTGAGCTAAATCCGCTAATGTGGGATATAAACGCGAGAAAAGGGAGAAGGGGTGGGGGTAGTGGAGGAACAGGGAGTACATATGGTGGTCAGCGGTAGGCACATATGGTGGATGCTGTGGTGGATGACATGGTGGACAAAGTATAAAAACAGTAAGTGGGCTGGGAATGTGAATGGAGAGACTGTTGAGCGATGGCTTCTCTGTTGAACACCGCACACCCACCCTCGGCCGCTGCCTCGTCGCACCGTTCCTCGTCGCACGCATCTCGCACTACCACCGCTCCCTCGTCCCACCCCACCGCTCCCGCACTCTACCTCCACCACCCTACTCACTTCCACACCCAATGAACTTCGAGTCCCTGGACCTCAATGGCGGCTTTAAAATTGCCAACCTCATCGTCGCCTCCTTAACAGTACGTACAAAACCCTTCCTTCAAATCCCCCTACTAACTTCCAAGGCATTATCAGGCCTATCGCAACTTTTCACCGGATTGTATGTATACTGCTGCTCCCCCACCATCCCCCACTAACATCTTGTAGCAAGGCGTTCTTTATCGGCGTCTATCTTATCGCTTTCGGTGCTGTGCTCTATCTCTTGGAATTCCGTGTCCCGTCAGAAGCTTACGCTTACGGATCGTTCCTTTTCTCCTTCATTGGTAGAGGTGTGTTCTATACCTTTATCGGTGCTAGTATTAAAGGTGAGAGTATTTTCAGAACTTTAGCTTCGTTTATTATCTTTATAATCGGTTTAGTATATATTGCTTTGGAGGCCATTCCAAGTGTTTCTCCTCCAGAAAACATGAATCCGGAAGGAATTACAATTGGTAATGAAGAAGATATAATCTAATATACGCTTGGTGTCAGGTGTTTATCGAGGTAAATCTGTTGGTGATGGTCTGTTCAAGAGAATACTCGAAGAGGTTGAATTAGACGTCGATAGTGAAGGTGAAGATACTGATTTGGAGTCTGGGTATGGCTATGGCTATGGAGCAGGCCAGGTCCCGTCTCTTACCGAGCTAGATGCTGATGATTTCAAAGTAATGGAGTTTCTGAGCCGTCAAGGGTCTACGAGTCCTGGTTATGGTATAGAACGGCTCCAGACACTCGATAGTGTGGTTTCTTCGGTGGCTTCTGGCCTTGTTCAGGTACCTCACTCACAGCTTGAAGTACCAAGTCCACATCGTAAGTCCACGCATCTCGCACTACCACCGCTCCCTCGTCCCACTCCACCACCCTACACACTTCCACACCCAATGAGCCTCGAGTCCCTGGACCTCAATGGCGGCTTTAAAATCGCCAACCTCATCGTTGCCTCCTTAACAGTACGTACAAAACCCTTCCTTCAAATCCCCCTACTAACTTACAAGGCATTATCTGGCTTATCGCAACTTTTCACCGGATTGTATGTATACTGCTGCTCCCCCACCGTCCCCCACTAACATCTTGTAGCCACGAGTTCTTTATCGGCGTCTATCTTATCGCTTTCGGTGCTGTGCTCTATCTCTTGGAATTCCGTGTTCCAGCAGAAGCTTATACTTACGGATCCTTCCTTTTCTCGTTCATTGGTAGAGGTGTGTTCTATACCTTTATCGGTGCTAGTATTAAAGGTGAGAGTAGTTTCAGAACTTTGGCTTCGTTTATTATCTTTATAATTGGTTTAGTATATATTGCTTTAGAGACCCTCCGGGTCCTCGGCGGCTTTAAAATCGCCAACCTCATCGTAGCCTCCTTGACTGTATGTACAAAACCCCTCCTTCAAAACCTCCTACTAACTTCTTAGGCATTATCTGGCTTATCGCAACTTTTCGCCGGATTGTATGTATACTTCTGCTCCCCCACCGTCCCCCACTAACATCTTGTAGCCAGGCGTTCTTTATCGGCGTCAATCTTATCGCTTTCAGTGCTGTGCTCTGTCTCTTGGAATTCTATGTCCCACCAATAGCGTATGCTTACGGATCGTTCCTTTTCTCGGTCATTGGTAGAGGTGTATTCTATACCTTTATCGGTGCTAGTATTATTAAAGGTGAGAGTATTTTCAGAACTCTGGCTTCGTTTATTATCTTTATAATCGGTTTAGTATATATTGCTTTGGAGGCCATTCCAAGTGTTTCTCCTCCAGCAAACATGAATCCGGAAGGAATTACAATTGGTAATGAAGAGGATATAATCTAATATACGCTTGGTGAAAAATTTCAGTCTCTGCGCACCTTCTATTTGCTGATAGGGTTTATGTTTGATATTCCTAGAAACTCGTTTACGGCGTTTCGATTGGTTTATTTGTCATCCCAAGACATCTCTGAAAGTTCCAAAACAATTGTGTTGGGAGGGTTCCCTAACATTTGGTCTGATGATACTGGTAAAGGTCTTATCAGTGGGTCTGTGCGACAAGCCAAGTCCAAGGTTAAGCAAGCATTTGACGTTTCTTTGCAGCGGTTAAGTTCGGGAGTTTATAGGGGTAAATCTGTTGGTGATGGTCTGTTCAAGAGAATACTCGAAGAGGTTGAGTTGGACGTCGATAGTGAAGGTGAAGATACTGATTTGGAGTCTGGGTCTGGGTATGGGTCTGGAGCAGGCCAGGTCCCGTCTCTTACCGAGCTAGATGCTGATGATTTCAAAGTAATGGAGTTTCTGAGCCGTCAAGGATCTACGAGTCCTGGTTATGGTATAGAACGGCTCCAGACACTCGATAGTGTGGTTTCTTCGGTGGCTTCTGGCCTTGTTCAAGTACCTCACTCACAGCTTGAAGTACCACATCCACATCGTAAGTCTAAAATCTCTATTGCTGCACCCGAGCCAACGGCTTTAGATGAAACCAATATAGTTGTTGCTGAAAGACAACACCATAAGTTTCGGAAACGGTTGAAACAAATGGCCAAACTTTCAAAAGCTCGTCAGAATACGCATGAATTACGGTATAAAGTATACCGGGCTATTATCAAGAATTTCAATGTGGGAGAGATTATTCTTAAAGAACGAGGATTGGTTCTTTCAAAAGAAACTTTACAGGCGAAAAGGTTCGAAGTGTTTGAAGAAAATGAACCTTGTGATACTAGAATCGTTGAAAGATGGAGAGAACAATTTATAGTAATTCGTAAAGGGTCTTATAATTCTCTTGTTCTTCAATTGTATCAATTTACTTCTGACGAAACTATGTATGAAAAACCTGAGCAGGAGTATGTATTAGATTCCAAAGTTACAGCCAATTTCTATAGTTCTATTGATAAATCCATAAGTATTGCTATACCCAAAGAAAGTTGGTGTACCATTCATATCATCAAATTTCATGATCAGTTGAAAAGTTTCCGATGGTTATATTTTTTAAAACAACTGATAGGGGAAGAATTGGATGGGAATTTCGAAGTATATATTCCCGAAATTGATATTCGGGTGGTTGTAAAAGTGCCTGAACAAATAATCTTAAGTAGTATACGACCGCAAAAGACCATGACTATTGAAGAAACTGATAATGGTTATAAGGTTCATCATTCACCTTTGATAGAGTATATATTAACTACTATTAAAACCCAGTTGGCCCAATATAATAACGATTATATTAACTGTTGGGTTAATGATTGTACTCGGTTATGGTTTTGTTTTAAACGCTATGATCATCTAGAATGGATTCTTGATGATAGTGAAATCTTTTATATCCAAAATCAGGTCATGAAGCAAGGGTTTGAGTTACAGTTGCGTAGCGTGGTGATGGATAAACGGCATTTAGAGGTGGGGGAACTGGTGCAGCATCTGTTGGATAGAAAACTGCTGATGCAAGCCCTGTTAAGGCCACGTCTGTTGCTACCACTGCAAGGATGCCTGGATCAAGTGCTGGATACTCGACCAGGTAGTCCTCTGCTGGCAGATGGTAAACTTCCACTGGCAAATGGTAAATTTTCACTGGGTGGTCAAAATTCTTCTAATGGTTTGCATAATCATAACCATCCTCCGCCTAATCAACCTACCCAAACAGAACCAATACCAATAGAAGGATTCCTCAATAGATTATCAAATTCTTCAGGTAATGAGCAAAATCTATTTAGAACCTTTTACAAACTTCTGTACTTTTATAGTAGTGATAATCTTTTATTCTTTACTAAATATTATCGTGGTGTTCCACCTATCCAAAATTTAGACCCAACACTGACGGCTTACTTACACTGTGATTATCCACTTGATGAATCAAATCATATTCAATGGATATCTAATAATCCAGATAGTTACTTTAATCATGATTCCCAAGCGCTAAAACAATTTGAACGTAAATCCCAATTAGTACTAAATGCAGATGGGGTTTTAGATATTTGTTCGGTTATAAGCATTCGTCCTGTTCCATCAGATAAAGTAACTATGGCACACAAGCTTTTACTTTGTCTTTTATGGTATGGGAAAAACACCTTGATTGATGACCAAGAAATTTTGGATTCATCTTTTGAAATTCGTACCCTTAATAAAGGAACTATTAAACTTCAAGCCCCTAATAGACGTGTTAGAGATGAATGGATAATTCGTTTAACATCAATTCGAGATTATTGGGTTAGTAAAAAACAATCTGAAATCAATCGAATTAATGAAGTTAGAAACATGAACATGAATGTATTAAATATTGATGAACATGTTGATTCAAATATTTACCAAGAACATGAGTTTTTAGAACTTCGACGTTCAATTGCTGACCTGGTTGTTTATAATATTAATTGTATATCAATGACAAATAGTATAATGATCAGTGGGTACTTGTATCAAAAGTATAAAAAACATCTGAATTTTGATCAATATTTTGCCGTATTATCATCAGGATGTATTGTATTGTATTCTTTATTTGAAAGATCTAAAGCCACTGGGATTTGGAAAAGATCTCTGTATTATCAACATTATTTGACGATTCCGTTAACCAAATGTTATGTTTATTCAGGAATTCATACCTCTTTAGATCTTCTTGATCGTAGTAAGGATTTGGAGTTTAAAGGTGCTGGTTATAAATCTTTACCAAGATATTATGTTGATGGATGGAAATCTTCGGAAGAAGAATCAATGAGATGTTTTACTATTTGGTTTGGTAGTAAAAGAACTATTACTGAAAATAAATCTAATGAACCCAAAAACCCTAATCTCTTAAAGATGATATTAAATCTGGGAGCAACTGGTCAAAGTTTGGTGTTCATGGCTCGTTCCAGACAGGAACGTGAATTATGGGTATCTAGAATCTATTCAGAGATTGATAGGCTTTCTATTTTATATGGTTAATGCGTGTATTAATGAGCTATTTGTAGATTATTTGTGACAGCCGTATTTCGTCATCAATTTCTTTAATCATTTGTCCCCAATTCTGATTAATTAATTGATCTATTTTATCTTGATCTGAATCATATTCTGAATCTGAATCTTCAGTATTTGACAGAATTGTATTTGTAAATAAGTTAGCATTTTGTAGAAATAAATTATCATCTTGTGTAAATATTTCATTATTTTTCATTATTGGAACATCTTGAACATGATTATTATCATCAGAATAGATAGAACTAGTGATACTAAAATGAGTCAAATTGGCTGAAGTTGATTCACTTAATTTCGAAAGTCTCAAGTTCTGTTGTACCAGTAACGTGCTGGTTATTACTTCCACAGGGAAATTAAACGAAGTTTCAGAAATTCCAACTACCCATTTTTCAAGAATTGAAGGAACTTCCGATTCTAAACTAATTGAAATTTGTTTACTAGTTAATTTAATAGAAGGATTTTTAATCTCGAATTCTATATCTTTGAGTGATATCATTTCGTAATCATCAATCCCATTAACTATAAAGAAAAAATTATCAAACAAGTAACAGATCATCATATTCCAATTGGTGGATTCTTGTTCACGTACTAATAATTTATCAGCTAATCTTAAACTTCCAAGTTTTAGTAAAATACTTAATGGTATACTTGGACATAATTCTAAAATTTGATGAATTAGACGTTCTTTTAAAAGATCTATGGGTATAGTTTTATGAGATTTTACTTTAATAAAATCATTACCTAAGGTAGAGATGGTTGGATCCGGTGAAGGACTCCTAATGGTATTATACAGAGTACTCATTCTAGAAAGTCGTTGATGGTACCATGAATTACGAAGGTCTAATGATTTTCGTAAGGTATCAAGCCTTATATTGGCCTTTTTTGAAGACATTCTAAAATCACCAGGATCTGCTCTTTTTCTTTGTTCTCTTGGTTCTTCAAATGAACTCATATACTTCAATTCTGGAGATATAGAGAGGCCATTTGGTACGAGTGAACGTTCAGGTTCAGGTGAAGTTTCAAGTTCAGGTGCTTTCCAAGTTGGGAATTCGACTTGAGGCCTTAATCCTAGCCCATTGGTTTCAGGAAAAATATTCATATTATCTGGCTTCTTTTCGGGTGTTGCAGTAAGAGGACTACCATTATATATAGTGCTCATATGAATGCCATCATTGGCCATAGACCTTTTACGAGGACTGCCGTTATAGTCTGTGTTGGTATAAATACCATCATTAATCGTCGACTTAGTACGAGGACTACCACTATGGTTTGTACTTGTGTGAATTCCATCATTAGTCATAGACCTGCTATGAGGACTGCTGTGAATTCTATCGTTAGATGTAGACTTTACATCACTGCCATGCAGCTTTATATCTCCGTAACTATCATTAGAATCAAATGACATTGATACCACCAGATTGGTTTCGAGGCATATGCGATCATGTTCTATAGACTTTATCATTGCTAAATTATATAATTGGTCTATCACCAAATCGTCACTTAATTCTACCTGTTGACTTCTAAGACCTTTACATAATTTTCCATCACATACAGGTAAAACTACTCTAAGTAAATCATTTTTATTAGTAGTGAATTGGCCTTGAGAAATCAACTTTTCCACTTCAAAACCAACCATTATTTGGAAACATTGGCCATGAGCAAAATCACCACATTTAAATTCAATTATATTTTCATTAGATAATTTTGATTCTATAGATTCTTCACAAATAAAACACTGTACTCCATTTGAATAAGCTATTCTAGGAGGTGTACTTCCTTGAGACCTAACAAAAGCATAAGGTTTAATTTTAGGGCCTTTATTCTTATAAATTTCAAAAGGTTTCCCAGAATTAGAGGAAGAGCTGGAAATCGTCGGTGTAGGTGAAAAGTCCGACAGAATTTTTTTAGCCTCTTCGGTGGTCGAAATTGGATTTAAACATGTAAGAAAATCTGAATCTTGGTAAACTATTGGTGGTTTTAAAAACTTTCTTTTTAAAAAGTCTTTAAATTTAGTAGTAGAGAATTTATCAAAAGTCATAATTTAGAGAATAAGGGAAAATTCGCTCATTAATAAAGAATTAGGGATCTGAAACAATAAGGAAAATAATACTAAATAGGACAGATAATTATTTGCATAAAAATGGGGGAAATCGCCGAATCCTAATGTGGATCTTAGCTGTTTTAGGTTTAAAAAGTGGTTAAAACTGTGCGGCTCATTTAATACGAGATGAGGTGTGGAGATGTAATGGGACAAGGCGGAAAATCTTAGGTTTGGTTGGCAGGCGGTGTTGAGAGCTTTGGGGTATTATAAGATTGACACAGTAATGATCCGATAACTCTTGAGTTTCAAACCTTTTGGGGATTCGAGGCTTAAAGGTTCTCGATCTGAACATTATTTTTTATATCTATAAAAAATATACATACGACAAAGATGACCAAGATAATCGTAGGGATTTTCCTTGGGGCTATATAGTGCCTTCTAGAATTATTTGAGCGGCGCCGGGTACTAGAGGGGAGTCAAAGGAGTTTGTTGCTGTTGATATCAAGAGATCTCTGTTGTAGTAAATGTGGTCACGTGATGGTAAGAAAGAAAGTTGATTTACATTTATGAATTTCTTGGGCTGGCGGAGATCTAGCGGTGATTTAGTGGTGATTTAGTGGTTATATAGTGGTGATCTAGTGGTGATGGACATAGTTGTATGAATTGTACAGAGTGGCGTAATGTTAAAGAGTAGAAATTTGTACGAAGTGGTGTGAGTGTAGTTGTGTATAGAACATAGTCCGAACTGATAAGAGCGATGAGATAATGAGCGCAAGATGGTACTGGGAGCACACGACAGTATGGGATCCCAAGACCTACAGAGAGTACGGAGTAGGGTGCAAAGGTGTATGGATGCCAGACGAGTATAAACAGCCAGACAAACATAAAATCCCCAGAGCAGCAACACCACCTGAACCATCCAGTCTCTGCCCATCGAGTCTCGCCGGGCTGGCGTCTCGCGTCCGACCTCCCCCGACCAACGTCCCCCGACCGTCTCTTGTCGCACCGCACGACATCCGCGCGGCAATGTACCCCCGAGCGGAAACCATCAATCCGCACCCACCAAAAGTTTCAAAAGTTTCATAACTTCATCATGGTTCTTTTAAAACGCCCTGTCTTTAACTCAATTGCCTACGTTGGTAAGAGAACTCTTGCTAGTGCATCGGCAAACACCGTCACCATTGAATTACCTTCAACCTCTTTTGAAGGTTACCACTTAGATGTCCCAGAATTATCCTTTGAAACCGAAAAGGAAACCCTTTTACAAATGTATAAAGATATGATCATCGTTAGAAGAATGGAAATGGCTGCTGACGCGTTATATAAAGCCAAAAAAATCAGAGGATTTTGTCATTTATCAGTTGGTCAAGAAGCTATTGCTGTTGGAATTGAACATGCTATTACACCTCAAGATACCGTCATTACATCTTATAGATGTCATGGATTTGCTTATATGAGAGGAGCTTCAGTCAAGGAAGTTTTGGGTGAATTGATGGGTAAAAGATCCGGTGTTTCTTACGGTAAAGGAGGATCAATGCATATGTTTGCTCCTGGTTTCTATGGTGGTAATGGGATTGTTGGAGCTCAAGTTCCATTAGGTGCTGGTTTAGCATTTGCTCATCAATATAGAAATGAAAAGAATGCTACTTTCACTCTTTATGGTGATGGTGCAAGTAATCAAGGTCAAGTATTTGAATCATATAATATGGCTAAATTATGGAATTTACCATGTATTTTCGCTTGTGAAAATAATAAATATGGTATGGGTACTTCAGCTTCAAGATCTTCTGCAATGACTGAATATTATAAAAGAGGTCAATATATTCCTGGATTAAAAGTTAATGGAATGGATATTTTAGCATGTTATCAAGCATCTAAATTTGCTAAAGATTGGTGTGCTTCTGGTAATGGACCATTAGTTTTAGAATATGAAACTTATAGATATGGTGGTCATTCTATGTCTGATCCAGGTACTACTTATAGAACTAGAGAAGAAGTTCAACATATGAGATCAAGAAATGATCCAATTGCTGGATTAAAAGCTTTATTATTAGAAAAAGATATTGCATCAGAAGATGAAATTAAAGCTTATGATAAAGATGCAAGAAAATATGTTGATGAACAAGTTGCTGCTGCTGAACAAGATGCTCCACCTGAAGCTAAGATGGATATTTTATTTGAAGATGTTTATGTTAGAGGTAGTGAAGTTCCTGAATTAAGAGGTAGAATTTCTGATGATACTTGGAATTTTGAAAAGGGTACTTTCTCCAACAAGGTTTATTAAGTTTTTAGAGGTTTAAATCTTGAGAGGTTTATAACTTAAAAAATGATTAATAGTGATCTTGGTATATAGTTAGTGTATATCTGAGATTATCTAGTAATAAATAGATTGTATTAACTTTGAGATTACGTGATAAATAGATGATTAACTCTGAAATGAAGTAATAAATAGATTGTTTTAATCTTTCGTTATAGTTAGTGTTTATCTAAAAATAATAAATAGATTGTATTTCTATGGGTGTCAGATAAAATGTGAATTTCGCAATTTGCAGCCATTTCCATCTGTTCAACATCACCGCTCTAATATCGTCGACACATCTATATATGCGCTACTCTCTTCTCTGTTCACTGTCCACCTTCACACCGTAACCTCATCTTAACCCTAGCCTTAACCTCCACCGTAACCTTTCGGTCCACTTTCGTCTTCATCTTCGTCTCATCTTCACCACCCACCAGTCGCACCAGCTCATCGCATCGCACTATCTCTGTCTCAACATGTCCAATCTTAACAAGATTATCCACTCCTCCCACAAACAAACGGATACCGTGGATACAAATCCTCAGTCCATAACAGGTCATATTTCCAAAGATGATATGGGCACAAGGGTCTCCAGAACGGTCGACCCTACAGAAATACCTTCGACCAAAAAGTCTCAACAGCCCACAAACAATGCCCGTTCACAAACCTTAACAGCTACAAGTATCAATTCTATCGAAGATTTATCGTATTACCCGACAACAGATGCTAATAGAGACGTCCTAGATGACATAATGGTGCAAATCCACAAGAAAATGCCCGATACAAGTCATGATACCTTGGTTTCAGCGACCGATGTGGTGCTTGAGATCTTGAAAAACGACGAATTGGAGACAAAGGATAAACGTATTCAAGTCGACGAGTTGTTGGATGTCGTATTTGACGATGTGGAGTTCAATGACTTGGTCAATTTGGCCAAAAAGATCACCGATTATGGCGTAAAAGATGAAGATAATGCCAATACAGAAGGTATGGCGGTGGTTTTTGACGACGAAGATGATGTAGACGGTGAAGAAGAAGCAGCTGAAGAAGAAGATGACGAAGATGCCGAAAATTTAGACCTCCCGGTTGATCAATCAAACGCAAATGAAGGTATAGACGATTCAGAAGTTCTCACCAATAAAGCTTTATCCACTGGAATGGATATAAATGATATAGCACCAACATTCATTTCTGATAAATTAAAGACTTTCTCTGCACAAACAATCGGAAAGTTTACAGAAAAACTCTTGGATTTTTCTATACCCATTACTGAACTTGAAGTACAGCTTGGGGAACTTACACAACCTGATATCATCAAACCTTTTATTGAAAATAGGTACAAAATAGCATTCAAACATAAACTTCAAACTTCTGAATGGTCTGTGGTTAAACAACAGATGATAGATATGCATTTGCATGAACTTATAGACCAATTTGAAGCAAGTTTGAAGAAACGTAAGCTTTCTGATGAACAAGATTCAGGTAAACGAACAAAATTGACTGAATCTGAAAGGAAGCCTAAAGTGATAGACTTGAATGCATTGGTTTTCGATCAAGGATCTCATCTTATGACTACTGGGAAGGTTAAACTTCCAAAAGGGTCGTACCAACAAACCAAAAAATCGTATGATATCATAACGGTTCCTCCACCACAACCTTCTCAAGCAGTTCAAGAAGCCAAAGATAAGTTAGTTCCAATATCAGAGCTTCCAGAATGGGCTAGAGCAGCCTTTCCACTGGGGGAAACATCTAGTTTAAATGTTATACAGTCTCAAATATATCCACTGGCATTTAAAACTGATGAAAACATTTTGCTTTGTGCTCCTACAGGTGCTGGTAAAACCAATGTTGCAATGCTTACTATTCTTCGAACCATTGAAAACCATCGAGAATCCGATGGTACCATTCGATTAAATGATTTTAAAATGGTTTATATTGCACCTTTGAAGGCTTTAGTCCTGGAACAAATGAGAGAATTTCAAAGACGGTTGACAGCTAATTATGGTATTGTGGTAAACCAATTATCTGGTGACTCTAACTTAAATAAACAGGAAATCATGGAAACTCAACTTTTGGTGGTGACTCCAGAAAAGTGGGATGTGATTACTCGTAAATCTTCTGATATATCGTATACAAATTTGGTTAGACTTGTAATTATCGATGAAATCCATCTTTTGCATGATGAAAGAGGTCCTGTATTGGAAAGTATTATAAGTAGAACTTTAAAACAATCTGAAGAAGTTTCTCCTGTAAGATTAATTGGTTTATCTGCTACTTTACCCAATTATGAAGACGTTGCTAGGTTTCTTAGAGTGGATTTTTCAAAAGGATTATTCCATTTTGATTCTTCTTTTAGACCTTGTCCTTTGGAACAACAATACGTTGGGATCAAAGAGAAGAAAGCTATCAAGAAACTTGCAGCTATGAATGAAGCTTGTTATGAAAAAATGATTGAATGTTTAGATAATGGTCATCAGTTGATTATTTTTGTTCATTCAAGAAAGGAAACATTTAAAACAGCTAGATATTTAGCCCAAAAACTTGAACAAGAAGAACAAAATGATAAATTATCTTTGAGTGTTGGAGTGAAAGAGATTTTAAAACAAGAGTCTGCAGCCATGTCCAATAAAAACGTTCAAGAAATTCTTCCTTTAGGGATTGGAATTCATCATGCTGGTTTAAATAAAGATGAAAGAACTGTTGTTGAAGATTTATTTGCTCAAGGTCACATCAAAGTTCTTGTTTCTACTGCCACATTAGCTTGGGGGGTTAATTTACCAGCACACACAGTTGTGATTAAAGGAACTGAAACATATTCACCAGCTAAGGGGATGTGGGTGCAATTATCACCCCAAGATATTCTTCAAATGCTAGGTAGAGCTGGTAGACCTCGATATGATAAGAGTGGTGAGGGGGTTATTATTACATCCCAAGATGAAATTCAATATTATTTAGCGATTTTGAACCAACAATTACCAATCGAATCGCAATTGATGAGTAAATTGGCTGATAGTATAAATGCTGAAATTGTTTTAGGTCGTATAAATAATCTTGAAGATGCTGCTGATTGGATAAGTCAAACGTATTTATACATTCGAATGTTAAAATCACCAGGATTATATCATGTTGGTGCTGAGTATGATGGTGATGAAACATTATATTGGAAGCGAATTGATTTGGCTCATTCAGCATTAACAATTTTATCTAATAATAAACTTGTAAAATATGATCCTAATTTGGGTTCTGTTACAGCCACTGAAATTGGTAAAATTGCATCCCATTATTATATTAGTTATGATACTATGAATACTTATAATACCAAATTAAAGCCATGGGCTACAGAAATTGATATTTTAAGTTTATTCTGTGGATCCGGGGAATTTAAATATATTCCTTTAAGACAAGAAGAAAAACTTGAAGTCTCAAAGCTTTATGAGAAATGTCCAATACCAATTAAGGAATCGGTTACTGATCCTTTAGCTAAGGTTAATATTTTACTTCAAGCTTATATATCACGTCTTTCATTAGAAGGATTTGCTTTAATTGCTGATATGATTTATGTAACTCAATCTGCTGGTAGACTTTTAAGAGCTTTACATGAAATCAGTCTCCGTAAAAATTGGTCTTCGGTTTCAAAAATTACTTTAAACCTTTGTAAGATGGTTGAAAAGCAAATGTGGTTAACTAATTCACCACTTCGTCAATTTACAGGAGTGTCTAAGGATATTATTAGGGCAACTGAAAGCTCTCATCTCCCATTCATTAGCTACTTCTCTTTATCGCCTGAAGAGTTAGCCGAAGCAATTAACTTAAAGGGTAATAGTAGAAGAACTTATGAATTACTTCAACAATTTCCTAAACTTGACTTAAGTTATTTCGCTCAACCTTTAACAAATGAAATCCTAAGAGTTCAAGTTGAAGTTGTTGCTGATTGGGAATGGAATGGTTCTATTCATGGTAATGTTGAACAATTTTTAATTTTAGTTGAAGATTGTGATGGTGAACGGATCTTATACAGAGATAGACTTTCAATTTCGAAAAACCTCGAAAAGAAAGAACTTTTGCTTGATTTCACTTTACCAATCATGGATCCTGTTCCACCAAACTATTTCCTTACTATAATTAATGATAGATGGCTTCATTCTGAATTTAGAATCCCATTGATGATGTCAAACATGAAGATCCCTAAGAAGGCTTCAAGTTTCACTAAACTTTCAATGACGGATTTAGTTCCAACCGCTGAGTTGAAGTTACAACTGTTTATCAATTCATTTGATTTTAAATATTTTAACAAGTTTCAATCTCAAGTTTTTGAATCTTTATTTAGAACAAACGATAACACTTTCATTGGTATGTCTAAAGGGTGTGGTAAGACAATTTGCGCAGAACTAGCTATGTTGAATCATTGGAAACAAGGTAAAGGTAGAATTCTTTATTTAAACACCAATGAACATTTGCTTTCAAGACTTTCCAAAATTTGGACGAAGAAATATGCTCAAATAACCGGTGACAAAGAAAATAGGGGTGAAGAGGAAGAGGACGAAGATGATGGTAAAAGAGTAGGGTTGCTTACAGGAGAATTAGCACATGATCTTCTGACATTAAATTCAAATCATTTGATTCTTTCCACGCCTGAAAACTTTGACCTTGTTTCTCGTAGATGGAGACAAAGAAAAGTAGTTCAAAGTTTAGAAATGGTCATATGTGATGATATTCATGCTATCAGTAGTGGTAATACTGCTGGGGTTTTGTATGAAAATGTAATTGCTCGTATGAAATTCATTGCTAGTCAAGTAGAACACGATATTAGGTTTATTGGATTATCAAGTCCTCTTACTAATGGAAGAGATTTTGGTGATTATTTAGAATGTCCTAAACAATCCATATATAATTTTGACCCGTCAGAACGGTTTTATAAAATCAATGAAATCAGAATCCAGGGTACAAGTTATACGGATGATTCTACTATGGTTGCAAACACTTTGAAACCAACTTATAGGTTTGTTAAGGAGAATACCAACCAAGGAAAGTCCATTATCTTTGTAAATAGTAGAAAGAGATGTATTGATATTGGACTTCAGTTGGCCTTAAATGCTGATAGTGACAATTGGAAATTACTTCGTAGTGATATTGAAGCTTTGGAGCCTTATTTAGAAAAAGTTGCTGATAAATCAGTTGCTGAATTATTGAAAAAAGGTGTTGGTATTTATTATGAAGGAATGAATGCTTCGGATGAGTTAATCGTTCATAGATTATTTGAAAATGATATTTTAACCTTGCTTTTAGCTACACCTGAAACTAGTAGTTGGTGTCCTGGAGGCAGCCATGTGGTTATTTTAGGTACTGAGTCTTATGAAGGTAAAGAGCACAGATATGTAAACTATTCAATCAATACTGTTTTAGATATGGTTGGATGTACCACCAATATCAGTAATGAAGGGAAAGTAATGATTTACACTAAAAATGCTACCATGAACCATTATAGTAGGTTCTTAAATAATGGTATTCCATTAGAAACTTATTATAGTGGATACATTCATGATGTATTTATCAATGAAATTAGTACAAGAACGTTTAAATCCCGTCAAGATTGTATCGATTGGTTGACATTCACATATTTTTATAGAAGACTTCAACTTAATCCTAGTTTTTATGATGTTAAAGATACTTCACATATGGGTATTTCAGAATATTTATCAGATCTTGTTGAAAATACCATAAAAGATCTTGTAGATGCCAATTTAATTGAATTCGAAGAAGATGAAGATGACGATGAAGAAATGCTTTCATCCTCAAATGGTGCTATAATAGCATCTCATTATGGAGTTTCATATAATACAATGGTTCAATTAAATAGATTAGATAATAAGAGTAAACTAAGAAGCATTTTAGAAATTGTTTGTTCAGCATCAGAATTTGAATCTTTACCAATTAGACAAGGCGAAGAATCAATACTCCTGAAATTATATAATCAATTACCAGTTAAAACTACGAATGTTGATTATGAATCACCATTTTTCAAAGCATTTATTCTTATTCAAGCATATTTTTCAAGATTGAATGTTAATGGAGATTTAAAACATGATTTAAAACTCATTCTTAAAAAGATTTTGAAGGTTATCAGTGCATGCGTCGACAATCTTTCTAGTGAAGGGTATTTAAATGCCATTCAAGCTATAGATCTTTCACAGATGGTAGTACAAGGTATGTGGAACAGAGATTCTCCACTTAAACAACTTCCTTATATCAACCAAGGAATGTTGGAACGCTGTAAGAAATATAAAGTAGAGACAGTTTACGATATAATGGCATTAGAAGACGAAGAACGTGATGATGTTTTCCAAATGGAGGAATCTAAGCTTGAAAAAGTAGCCGAATTCGTCAATAAGTACCCTAATATCGATGTTTCCTTTGAATTACCAGAAGGAGAAACTTTAGAAGCAGACGAACCGTTCACGATGACCATCAATTTGGAAAGAGATGAAGATATGGACTCGCTTGAAGTATCTAGTTCAACTTACCCATACTATAAGAAAGAAGAATGGTGGGTTATCATTGGAGATAGTACCACCAAACAGCTCTATGGGATCAAAAAGACCACCATTTCCAAAGAACAACAGTCAATTGAAATCGAAACCACCATTCCTAATGCTGGTGAACATGAGTTGACTATCTGGTGTATGTGTGACTCATATGTCGATGCCGATAAGCAGTTAGAGTTGAAGGTGACAGTTGTATAGACAAAATGTAGCATAACGTCGATAATACGACAATGTAGATAATACAGCAATGTAGATAATGTAGATTAATATAAAGAACCATATTTACTAGTCTTCCCGTCACGCCAGCACCACCAGTGCACCGTCCTACCACCAGCGATAGCGCTGCTATCACCACTTCGCGTGAAAAATTCCATCAAATGTCAGACCTTGGAAAGAATGTATTGACTCCCTACATAAAGAGTCTTATGCTTGAGCATAACAACCTTACTCCAGATAACTTGTCCACAGCATTGAAGCTTATTTTCCGAGGACTTGTCTCGGAAGTTCAAATCGCCAGTTTATTAACTGGCTTAAGAATTCGAGGTCTAGATACCGATCCAGAGTATATTGCGGCTGCTGTTAGACTGGTGATGACTTTCACCACTCCTATTGATATTTCCCAAGTGCTGGGACTGGGATATGTTGATATCGTCGGTACCGGGGGAGATGGTCAAGATACCTTTAATGTTTCCACCGCCTCTTCAATTGTCGCTGCTGGTATGGGGATCCCAGTGTGTAAGCATGGTGGGAAGGCCAGTACATCTGCGTCGGGGTCAGGTGACTTACTTAGATGTTTAGGTGTTGATTTGATGAAGGTCAACAAGGATACGGCCGTCACCGTGCTTAATAAGTCTCAGTATACCTTTTTATTTGCACCTGCATTCCATGGAGTCATGGCTAATGTAGCAGATGTCCGGAAAAAAATGGGTGTGCCAACCATTTTCAATATTTTAGGCCCTCTTATTAACCCTGCACCTCTTAAAGCCCGAATTCTTGGTGTTTACAGCAAGCCATTGGGGGAAAGTTATGCCAAATGTGCTCTTCAACTAGCTGAAAACGACCCAATTCATACTCGTACCATGGTCGTGTACGGCCACATTGGACTTGATGAAATTTCTCCAGTTGGTAGAACCAGTTGTTGGATCGTGGAGAACGGTAGTATCACTTATCGGGAGATATCTCCTAAGGATTTTGGCTTAGATGAGTTCTCTCTTGAGAGCGTTAAATCGGGTACACCTGAACAAAATGCTGCTATATTGAACCATATATTGGCGCAAGATTCTCCCGAATTTATCATCCAACCAGACGATAACAGAAACCACCCGATAGTGAAGTATATATTGATGAATAGTGCTGCTTTGTCCTATGTATATGGCCAAAGTGAAGACTTTATCTCCGGTATAAAGGCAGCCAAAGCGGCTATTATAACTGGTGCGGCCTTACGGGCCTTAGATTCGTTCAAATCCTCTTTGGATGCGTTGTAGAAGTATATAGAGTGTTGTCAGTACGGATAGAGTGTTTTAGATGCGGGCCAGGCCCTTCAATCCCTTCCCACTGTCACTGACTGTATCATCTTACAGTCTGTACATTTATAGATCAATGAAAAATTAAAAAGTATTTCCTGCACATAAGCCACGCGCTCGATGATATCGCAGGTGGATTTGAGTTCGCGTCGCACACATAAACAACATGTTTGGACTCTTAGGAACACCCAGAAACGGGACCAAAAAGAGCCTTGAATTCACTCCCATAGGAAAACAAAGTGTAAGGGTTGACACACAAGCCCATGGTTCACACGAACCGTCCACAACCCCCTTGGCCGCCACAAACAAGATCAACTCCAATAAAATTTCAAACAAACATATAGAGTCGTCCTTCGACCATACACTCGATAATTTCAGTCCCACAATGAATTCCACCGTTAACAGGCCACAAAGAGAACGTATGAATCCTATAATACCCGAAAGAACCGACCATAACCTCATCAATGGCGGGATGACGTCCATCAAAGAGCAACAGCGAGAGTTCCAGCGTCTAGAGACCGAAAACTATAACCTTAAGATCAAATTGGCGACCTTGAGTCGATATTTCGACAAAACTCCTGCGGAACAGATGGATATGATCAACCAGAATATCGAATTGAAGCAGCAATTAGTGGTGATGGCCCGAGAAATGGACGATTTGAAGTCAAATTCCCATGAAAATCCTCTTGAAATTGCCCATTTGAAGAATACTTTAGCTGAACAAGAAGATAATTTGGCTGAACAGGCTGAAGTTATTGGTGGACTTGAGCGCCAGAATGCGGAGTATAAGGAGGAAATAACTCATCTTCGTAACGATATTCTGCACCTCAAAAAGGGCCAGGATGATGCTCTGGAGTATATTCAGGAGATTCGGGGGCTTAAAATGAGCCTTCAAGAAGCTCAGGATGATGTTGATAAGAAAGACTACGAAATCCAGCGATTACGGGGGTCTTTGGAGCGTGTTGAAATGGATCTGAAGGATTTGAAAGCACTTCTCCAACAAAGTGATGATGAAATAGATCGTCTTAGATCGATGGTTTCTAATCGTAGTTCAGGTCCACAACACAGCTTGAATGATGCTGAGGTACGTGATTTGGAGCATAAACTCAAAGACCTTGAGCGTCATCAGATAGACCAGCAGAATGAATATGATGATCTTCAACGCCAATATGAGGAGCTTCAACGTCAATTTAACCGTGCAGAGGCTGCTAAAGAACAATTATCAAGTGATTATAATGCTCTTCATCATGATATGGAAGCTAAAGATATTCAAATTGAGGACCTTCAACGGGAAATATCTCGTTGGAAAGATCGTTATACCAATGCTAAAGGTGATAATGAAGAGATTCTTGAATTGAAATCTATAATTGAAACTCTTGAGCGCAAATATCAAGCCACTAGATCCGATTTAGAAAGAAGTCGTAAGGAAGTAGACCAATTAAGTCGTGAGCAGTATAGTGGTAAGAGTGATAAAGATAAACTTTTAAGAGAAATTGAATATCTTAAGAAAGAGGAATCCAATTTGAAACAGCAAATGTCCGTCTTATTAAGAGACCAACCTGGTTCTAAAGCTTACCAAGCGCAAATTGAATCCTTACAAAGTAGTGAAACCAAATTGGCAGAACATAACAAGAGATTAACTAAAGAAATTGCCCAATTAAAGGATGAACTCTTCCATATGACAACCAGTTCTAACGACTCAAAAGTTGATTCTTTAGTAAGTCAAAATAAGAAACTTAAAGAGCAAGTCAAATATTACGAACAAGAATTTGAAACCATTGACCTGCAACTTCAACGGTCTCAAACTGATGTTAAAGTATTGAAGGAGAAATTAGATCGTATGAATGGGTTATACCATGATCTTGAACAAGATAATTTAATGATGTCACAGCAATTGAAGTCTAATAATGACCAAAATGCTTTAGATGAATTAGAAACTTTTGCTCAAAGAAACCTTCAAGCAGAAAAATCAAGATTACAACAAGAAGTTGATATGATGGCTCAAGAAATTGATCGTTTAAAGAAAGATTTAATGTATGAAAGAGACATGAATGATAGTGACTCTTTAAGATATGAAATCAAAAGACTTAAACGTGAGCTTGAAATGACTGAATCTGAAGAAATTGAAAGATTAAATATCGAAATTCGTCGTTTAAAAAGAGAATTATCTGAAACTTCTGCCACTCCACAAAGAAATTTCGGGGCTCAATCATCATATCCAACTCCTGGTGGTTATCCTGGAAGCTTTGTTCCTCAAAATAATGATTTTATAGAACATGAATACCGTAGAGTTGTTCAAGAAAGAAATCAGTTACAACTTAGTCTTGATGAACTGATGAACAAATTAAGAGATTTTGAGAATAAGTATAAGAAATTACAATTTTCATACGAAGACAAGGAGAATTTGATCGATGAAATGGAGTTAAAATTAAGAGAGATTAAAAGATCAAATAAGTACCTGATTTTCGATGAAGAAAAAGAAGAATTAATGAGACTTAAAGCCACCAATGAGTCCAAACTTCGGGTCTTGGAGCTTGAAAAAGAAGCGTTATCTAAAGATTTTGAACATCAAATCAATTATTATAAAGATAAGATTGAAGTTCTTAGCAGACAGGCCAACGAGACTGCTAATTCTAAAGATAATGGTGTTGTAATGTTGCTTGAAAAACAAGTTAGTGAGGCTTTTGATGAAGTTCAACAACTTCAAAAAGTTAAACAAGAATCTGAAAGAAAACTTGTTGAAGCGGAAGCATCTTTAAATAGACTCAAACTTGAAAAAGAAGATCTTCAAACAGCCAATAAGGAACTCAAACAAGAGAATGGTCATCTTAAACAAGACAACGATAATCTTAAACATGATAACGACAATCTTAAACAGGACAAAGATAATCTTACAGGACATTTAGGAGATATCAAAGTGTATGAACAAAACCAACAATTACTTCAATTGGAAAAAGACCAACTTGAAGCCAAAAACAAAGCTGTTGCTGCTGACCTTGAAAGAGTAACCTCTCATTGTAAGAAACTCGTAAATAAAGTAGCTGAATTGAAATCAAGACAATTCAGACCAGAACCAAAAACTTATTCATTACAATCCAAGATTGATGAATTAAATAGAAATCTTAACAATACTACTCTTTCTGATAAAAGTCAAGAGATTAAGTATTATAAGGCTAAACTTTATGATCTTAATATGAAAGCTAATGACTTACAATTTATGTATGATTATATTATTGAATCTTCCAAACAATCTGAAGATATATATGGATTTAAGTCTGGGGTTAGGAAAGAACCATTAACTTTTGCAGTGGTTGCAAAATTTGTCTTAGCTGGTGTTAGAATGAAGAGACGGTACCAAAAGGCTAGTAAAAGACATGATGCGATTGAAGAGTTACGGAAGAGTATCAAGAAGTGATGGACAGTGTATAGTAATGTATAGTAGAATAGTAATGTAGAGGGCTAGTACGAGAAGAAACAGGAGAGAAGGAGGGAATAGAGCAGGGGAAGAAACAAATACACTTATTACATTATCATTTCTACATCATTTCTAATCATTTCTACATCATTTCTAATCATTTCTACATCATCAGAGAACCAGGCTACCATCTTAGTGTTAGCCAACTACTCAGTAAAATTACGTCTCAGCATCCGGCTCACAGGCGTCTGGTAACCCCGATCATTAGACGGTTGTCTAGCTCTGACCACCCTAGGCGTCTGAAACGTAGCACTATTTGAATTATTTCTCTTAGGCACAGGGAAATTGGGTGGTATAAAGTCAGTGAGAGACAAATCACTGGTATTTCCCATGATACTATCATTAACATCATTAGCATTCAATAAGTTCTCCAAGTTATCAGTAGCGCCATACCCATTGCTTAAAAATTGGGCAATGGTAAATTCATCTTGGTGGTTAAGAGCGTTGGTGGATGTCTTAGAGTAGATTGGATTCAATATGGTTTGATCCGGAGGTTTCTCGTCGTTCAAAAGCATATCATGGATACCAAAATCAGACCATATACGTTCTTTCAAAAGCTTCTTATTTTTATAATACTTAGCGCTAAAATTGGCTGGATTTATAGGAATCCCACCATCTTCTTCTTCATCCAACAAGAACTGCGGGAACAAATTGGCTGTAGCCTCAAATAAGTTATGGGTGTCGATGTCGTCATATTCAAGTGGTACACTATAAGCCCATTTTTCCATATACAACACCTGGTTGGGATTCAGGAAGTGAACATAGGAGTACGAACCGTCAGAAGGCATATACAAAAGTGAAAAATTATCAACAGAGTGCAAGCGCGAGAAATTTCAAACAATGCTATATATTAAAAACCTTAAGCGGTAACAAGAGTTTCAAATAATGGAGGTTTGATTTCTAATGCTTGATCTATATTTGAAGTCTTTACCAACTTAAATGAACCTGTACCAATACTCATGGTTTGACCTAAAATAATACATTCCGATACCCCTTCTATCTTATCTTCTTTCATATAGAAAGCGGCATCGAATAAATGGTCGGTGGTTTTTTCGAACGAGGCCAATTGTAATACTGAATCTCTCATTTTACTTAAACCAAATCTGGTGATACCCAACACTTCACCTTTATACGTCATCACATCACCTAATAATTGGATATGACGAGGATCGACACTCATATGATGTTTACTCATAGTATAATCGATTTCACCAATGATTGAAGATCTAGCAGCTTCAATACCCAACACTTCAAATACTTCTAAAACATGATTGGTGGTGGTTTTAGTACCAACAACCCCTTCTGTACTCATCACTTGTTTTAAACCATATCCTTCAACCAATAATTCTTTTTTACCATCATCTTTAATATTAATAACTGCTCTTGAAATATGTGGTAACCCTTTAATACAAATATCTGGTAATGCTCTTTTAAGTTGTTGCATTCTAAAGAAAAGATTATTGGTATTCATATCAGCTAATTTACTTAAAGTATCAAATTTAGAATCACTATGAGTTACAAGAATATTAATTCTGTCTTTACCACTAATAGAGACATGTGATGGTAAAATTTTTAATTTTGGTGCATTAACAATTGCTTGAGCAATTGATTCAATTGAAAGTTCTAATTGTAATTTTTCGATAGTTTTTAAATCAATTTTAACTGATAAATATGACATATTTGATTTATAAACATCTTGAATAAAGAATGCAACATCATGAAGTAAAGTTTTTTCGATTCTACCTTTGACAACTCTAGCAGCAATTTCTTCATCATCATTAACTAAAACAGCATTAATAATTGGTGTAGAAATGGTTTTAGATGCATTAATAATTTCTTTAATACGAGGAACACCAAGGGTAACATTCATACTAGCAACCCCAGCAAAATGGAAAGTTTTTAATGTCATTTGAGTACCTGGTTCACCAATAGATTGGGCACCAATAGCTCCAACTGCAGTACCTGGTTCAACTCTAGCTCTTGAATATTTTAATAAACAAGAATCTAAAAATTGTCTAATTAAAGATTCAGATATTTTTAAAACTTGATCAACTGCATGGACATTTACATCATCATCAATAAACATATTAAAATCATCTGAAGGAGTTAAACATGGTTCAAGACCTCTATGTTGACGTAAATTTGCTAAAATTTGACATTTTTTATCCACAAATTCTCTAATAGAAGCATAAAATTGTCTTTGAGCATCTTGTTGATCAATAAATTCAATTGAATCATTATTAGATTCAACTATTTGACCAAGATTATCATATCTTATTAAACTAGTTTCTTTTGGTAATAAAATTTCATCAACAATCTTAGAAACTTCATAAGGTAAAAGACCTTTATCTTCATTATCAAATGTAAGATTAAACAGATGATCCCATTGACGAATGAAATTAACTGGTTTAGCATCCCCTTCCATATCTAAAGGATCTAATCCATCACCACCATAAGTAAATTGAACAATACCATTAGATGAATTTCTAACAGTATTATCATATTGTGAAGATAAATCTTCTAAAGATTTCATTAATCTTCTTGACATATAACCAGTTTCTGCAGTTTTAACAGCAGTATCAACTAACCCTTCTCTACCAGAAATTGCATGGAATAAAAATTCTGGTGGTGATAAACCTGAGAAAAATGAGTTTCTAACAAACCCTTTAGATTGTGGAGTTTTAGAATTTTTAGTAAAATGTGGTAATGATCTATCTTGAAATCCATCAGGAACACGATTACCAGAAATAATTTGTTGACCAACAACTGCCACCATTTGTGACACATTTAATGTAGATCCTTTAGATCCACAAGTTGCCATAATCATTGGAGCATTAGCAGAATCTAATTCTTTAATACAGACTTCACCAACTTCTTCTCTAACTTTTGATAAAAGCCCCGAGATTTTGGCTTCTAAAGTTTGCTCTTCATTACAACCAGGTTGAGTTTCTAATTTACCTCTATTATAAAGATCAATAAGTTCATCACATTTAAGATATGCTTGTTCAACCATAAGTTCTTTCTTTTTCTTTAAATCCATACCAGGTGTAACATCATTAATACCAATAGAAAACCCTCTATTACCTAAGAATCTAGCACATAATTTAGACATTCTATTCATAGCTTCAGCAGCTTCATCAGGTCCATAATCTCGAAGAATAGTATAAAATACAGAATGTTTTTTACCATCACCTAAAGTAGATTTGTCCATTACACCAGCTAAAATTTGAGATCCTCTAATAATTACATAACCATCATTTGGAGACATTTCATTAGCAAAACCTTTTTCAGGTCCTATATAAGTTTTAGCTTTGGCATCTAAATTGATTACCACTTTAGAATTATGATTAGGTTTAATTAATAAAGAAAAGATTTGTTTACCAGTCCATAAAGCTACTGGTTTCATAATAGCAGGAGGTGGAATATCAAATTGAAGATTAGCATCTGACATCATACATAATAATTGAATTACTGTAGCTCTATCAAAAAATGAATCTTTATGAGAAATAAGATAAGAACCAGTGATAAAATCTTGTGTAGCAGCAATGATTGGTTCACCAGATTTTGGAGTTAATAAATTATTTTTAACACCCATTAAATTAATGGCTTCAGCTCTAGCTTCTTCCGTTTGTGGGACATGCAAATTCATTTCATCACCATCAAAATCAGCATTATATGGAGTACAAACACATTCATTTAATCTGAAAGTTCTCCAAGGTCTAATTTTAGCATAATGACTTAAAATAGATAATCTATGTAATGAAGGTTGTCTATTAAAAAGAACAACATCACCATCTTCTAAATGTCTTTCAACAACATCTCCAATATGTAAATTTTTAGCAAGTTTAACTCGATCACCATAACGAAGATTTCTCTTTGAATTTTCATTTTGTTTTAAAATATAATTAGCACCAGGATGAATATCTGGACCATTTAAAATTAAATTTTGTAATTTTCTACGATTATATCTAGTACATTTTTCAGGATAAGTTAAGATTTTAGCCACAAGATCAGGTACAGCAACTTCATCAATTTTTAAATTTGGATCTGGAGAAATAACCGTTCTACCAGAAAAATCGACTCTTTTACCGGATAAATTACCTCTAAAACGACCTTGTTTCCCCTTTAATCTTTGACAAAACCCTCTGATTGGTTTAGCAGATTTGTTCCCACCACCAGCAGATGACATTAGTGCTGGGTTAGCAGAATCCGAATTTATATACATGGCTACAGAGAGTTGAAGATAATCCCATTGTTCCATCAAATTATTAATGGCAATCCCCTTTTCAATTCCTGCTTTAATCAATTGTGATGTCCATACAATTTCTGTTAATTTAACAGTTAAATCATCTTCATTAGATTGAGAATCCATTAGAACTGAAGGTCTAATACAAACTGGAGGTGCAGGTAAATATCTCCAAATATAAGTTTCTGGTCTTCCACCTTTACTTGGATCAATTCCTAACAATTCACAATCTTCAGCAGCAATTTGTTTAAATAAGTTTAGCACTTTTAAAGGGTTTAAATCTTCAAACATTCTTTTGGTGAATTTTTCCAATTCGGGGTTTCTAGCTAAAACTTGATCAACTTGAGAGTCCCAAATGTCTTTTTCAGGAGTAGATTTCTTCCCAATCCAACGGAAAGTATCGTGAACAATCTTAAGAGCAGCAGGACCCGACCCACTAGCAGCTTTTTTTACCACCCCATTAACATGCGTACATTTAAAACATCTTCTTTGCTTTTTACATTGGTCAATGATGGATTTAAGGATCTTCATACGACGGAGATTATCGATGTAAGGTCTTCTTAAGTCCGCCAAGTACTTACGTTTAGCAGCTTCATCAAGTAATATACACCCACAATTCTTACAAATACACTGCAAAATTTGTATGATTAGCTTGAAATAACCAACATGAAACACCGGCAAAGCCAAACGGATGTGCCCAAAATGACCGTGACAACTTGCCAAGTTACCGTGACAAGTAGAACATTCATTAGCATTGGAAGAAATCCCCATCTTTGTATCTAGAGCCCCATTATCTTTGGCAGTCCGGCCTTTTTCCAAGTCGTAGAGATCTCTTGTTTGGACCTCGACCTCGGACTGGGCGATGATTTCCTCAGCAGAGAGCGCCCCAAAACCAAGACCTTTGATTCTTTTAGGGGTTATGTCAAGAACCACCTCTTTCATGATCTGTACAATTTTTTTTCAGACGATGGCCGCGATGGATACGACATGAGTCTTGCAGATTGCGACATTTCCGCACAATGCGATCGATTTGGGTGCGACACAAGAAATATTCAACATAATGGCAATTGATAAAGAAGAAGTGATTAAGACTCTTGAAGAAGACGACGAGTTTGAAGACTTTCCAGTTGATACGAAGTGGAGCAGTGCTCAGGACCCACAGGTGAATCCAAACAATTTATGGGAAGAGGATTGGGATGATGATGATAACCAGGATGAGTTTAGCCAGAGGTTAAGAAGTGAGTTGGAGAGTGCTAAGAAGTAGGAGAGGTTGTTGGTGATGGTTGGTGATAGATCGCGGTGATAGATCGCCATAGGTCGTCGATGGTTGCTCTTGAGGTGTTGATGTTGGGGAGTATACTATATAGTAATATAAGATATTAGAGGTATGTGAGGTGGCTGGAGAGTTCACTGGTGGGAATGGCGAGAGAGTTGAAGAGGGGGGGAGTAGAACGAGCCCAATGGCTTGAATGGCTTGAATGGCACAAGAAGAGCTTGAAAATGGGAGAAAAAGAGCTTGAAAATGGCCTGAAGAGTGTCTTAAAAGTGCCCTAAAAGGCATCGAAAGGGCAGTAAAAGAGCCAGTGTGCCAGGCCAGGGTGATAGCGTCGAAGGCTCAATTAAAGGCCCTAGACATCACAAAGGTTCAATACACACAGAGATGTGATCTGAAGCCTCTATACTGTTCCCGTGTGCTTCAGTCTGTTCCAAGTTCTCTACGCTGTTCCAGGGCCCTACACAGAGGTCTCTAAATCTCTAAAGTCTCTACAGCTCTAAAGTCTCAACAGGCCTCAACAGGCCTCTACACTCAGGGCTGTCAGTCACTCTATCCTTCTTTCTATAAATCGCTCTAGCCACTCATTTACAAGTCCACACCATTCACTCACCTACAATCCACAACATCTTATATTCATCTACATCATGCATAAAAGTTAACACTCTTACTCTTTCTAGCTTGCACCTCTCCTATAGCCTCTACAAAATCTTCATGTCTAATTACCAGCTTCCCATTTCTTAAAGCAATCATCCCCGCTTCGACCGTTACTGCCTTTAATTGTGCCCCATTAAATTCATCAGTTGATCTAGCTAATTCTCTCCAATTAACTGAATTATTATCACAATTAAGCTTACGAGCATGAATCTTTAATACTGACTCACGAGCTTCTTCGGAAGGTAATGGAAATTCGATTTTTCTATCTAATCTACCCGATCTTAATAATGCCGGATCTAAAGTATCTACACGATTAGTAGCAGCTAAAACCTTAACTCTATCATCAGACCCAAACCCATCCAATTGATTCAATAATTCCAACATGGTTCTTTGAACTTCACGGTCACCTGACTTATCGGAATCAAATCTTTTGGTACCAATAGCATCCAATTCATCAATGAAAATAATAGTTGGAGCCTTTTCTTTAGCCAATGCAAACGCATCACGAACCAATTTAGCACCATCTCCAATGAACATTTGCACCAATTGTGGAGCTGCCAATTTTAAGAAAGTAGCACCAGATTGTGCAGCACAAGCCCTGGCTAAAAGCGTCTTCCCGGTCCCTGGAGGCCCATACATTAAGGCTCCTTTTGGCGGCTTAATCCCGAGATTCTTGAACTTATCAGCTTGTTTCATAGGCAACACAACCGCCTCAATCAACTCTTCAATCTGCTTATCCAACCCTCCAATGTCAGAATAGTCTTCGGTGGGCTTTTCATCCACCTCCATCGCCTTGACTCTACTGTCATATTCCGATGGTAAGGTGTCCAAAATAAGATACAGATCCTTATTAACACCAATAAGGTCACCTGGTTTAAGAGTTTCAGGGCTAACTAACCCGATCAATGGGAGGAAAATCGTCTGTCTGGTGGAGGTTTTAATGACCGCCAGCTTACCGGAACGGGTAGCATCCAAATCAACGTTAGCACCTTGTTCTTTAGCTTCAGCTTCGGCATCTAAATCCAAAAGTTCAACGACATTGCCTACCAAATAGGGTAATTGCTTGTTATTATTGATCTTTGCTTGGTTATCTTTGATTCTTTCTAGCATGACTGTTTTTTCGTGGGAGAGACGTTGGGATTCAGATCTCATGACTTTGATGTCATTTTCGAGGAGTTTTGTACGATTTTGGATATCGAAGGTGGAAGAATCGAGGATTTCTTGGTCGATAGGGTCTTGTAGTTCTTCTAGGGTCGTCATTGCCACTGATGGTGAGCGCGGAGGAGGATGAGGATGGTGAGGGTGCGGTGGTGCGGTGGTGCGGTGCGGTGGTGCCACCGTGGTGGAAAGGCGCGAGAATTGTGCGAAGCGCGCGAAGCGACGGTGCGACGAGTGGATGGTCGTGTGCGTCCACGACATTTTGCAGCCGAATATAGACGTCTTGTGGTGCTTCAATATTGGCTCTTTTGCTCCTATATTCGGCTAATCCAGTCCCTACCCCGTCTACGTCCTGCCCTCCAAATATAGGCCTTCCACCATCTCCAGAACCCCAAAATCGTACCCCCTAAGCGATGTCGCGATGTCGCGACACTGGCCCGTCTATCTTCGCTGTCTAACTTCGCTGTCTATCTTCGCTGCTATCTCCAGTCTTCCACATGAACAAAATCGATTCCGAGGCTGTAGACCTTTGTAAAGAAACCCTAGACGCTAGAAACTTGTCCTATAGTCCGTACTCCAAGTTTCGGGTCGGATGTACTGTTGTTGCCGAAAATGGGGCCAAATTCTATGGTGCTAACGTTGAAAATGCTCTGTATGGTGGGTCAATCTGCGCTGAAAGATCTACTTTATGTCAAGCAATTGCTCATGGTCATAAAAAATTTGCAACAATTGCAATTTCTGGAGATTCTGATGAGTTTATTGTTCCATGCGGGATATGTAGACAGTTTATGAGGGAATTTGGCAAGGAAATCAAGGTGATTATGTACAATAAAGCTGGGGAATATGATGTACTGCTGGTGGATGAGTTGTTGCCAAAGAGTTTTGGGCCTGAGAGTTTGCATTGAGAGGTGCCCAAGGTCTTGTAGATAATAAGAAGGTAGCTGTATGGTTAGCAGTTAGCAGTAAGTAGTTGAATGTGCAGAATATGCAGAATATGCAAAATATAGGAATATAGGAATATACAAGTAGAGAGTGTAAGAGACTAAAGACTTAAGGGTGTGAAAGAGATCAACGTGAGACTGGTGGAGTATTAGGGTATGTAAATGTATTAATGAACAAAGACTAAGTGGCTGGCACATGGTCTTGTCAATGTGATGAAACAGGCATGCCAAATTCAATTGCTAATGACAATTTTAGTGGATATTCACTGATGGAATAAATGAAAGGTAGAGTGCTGTAGAGGATATAGAGTCGCTAGATCATGCAATTGAATCGAATAAGAACCAAGAATAAGAATCAGAATCAGAATCAAGAAGAATCAGAATCAAAAAGAATCAGAATCAAGAAGAATCAGAATCAAGAAGAATCAGAATTAAGAAGAATCAGAATTAAGAGTAAGTTCATACTCAAGACAAGTACAATCCAATACAAACAGCCCGACCAACAGAGAAGAAACATACCAAAAGTATCATAAATCACTATAAAGTTACCCAGAGACCGCAATTGGCCCAGGTTAAATGCACCTGCAGGCATCCAACTTCCAGCTGCCACCCGTCAGGTTCACACCTATCAGCCTCCAGACTCCAGCAGCCTAATCATCCCGGCTTTGAAGCATCCGCAAAATAAACAAAAACAAGTTCAAAATATCTAAATACAACTGGATAGCAGCCTTCACCTCTTCATCCAAATATGTAGTCTTCATGATATTTTGGGTATCAATCAACACATACAAACCGAAAAGAAAAGCCCCAATCCCAGAGAAAATCATATCAGAGGTCTTACTATGTGGTAAAAACATCATCATCAACGAACCTCCAATCAAAAACCAAACCCCCATAGAAACAGCACCTTGCCAGGAGGTAAAATCGTACTTTGATTGGAATGCAAACGCCGTCAACCCAATGAAAAGCACAAGCGTCAATGCCATAGCCTGGATCAATATGTCCGACTCAACAAGAGAACAACTTAAACCAATGCCATAGGCTTCAAAAATGGTGAAACCACTAAGAAATACCAAGTTTATAGGGTATGATTTGGCCTTGAAATGGGCAGCAAAAAGGAACCCGAACGATCCAGCGATAGATATCCAGAAAAGCCACATGTTATTGAAGCACCATGATTGGACAGCAGGGTTGGAACGGATAATGGCCCCGATGACGACTGTGGCCATGAGTTGGGCTGATAAGAGAGCGTATACCTTTCTGACAAAGAGCTGACGGATTGGTAATTCGCACGACGCGACGTTGACAGAGTACTTGAAGTCGTCAGGAAGCTCTTGGTTAGCATCACGAGCGGGGGACTCGCCGTAGGGGTCAGCGTAAGCTGGTGGTTGATCAGGAACAGCAGTATAAGACATGGAGAATTGCGACTGGTGATGGTGCGGATGGGGACGGTTATTGGTCACGTGATGCGATGGGATGAGCCAGAGCGATGAGGCCAGTAGGTGAGGCCAGTAGGTGAGGCCAGTAGGTGAGAGTCAATGGCAAGTGAACAGTGAACAGTGAACAGTGACCGTGAGCCTACTCCAGGTCAACAAAATGTTAGCCAGGTCGGCCTGCGGCACCGACCGCCCACCGACCGCCTACCGCCTACTACCCAAACCAAGCCATCGCGAAAATTTTCACCATGCCTATCTGTTCATCGTCTGTCTGCGGTAAAGAAACCGACTCAAACCTCAAGTGCCCCATTTGTCTCAAACAAGGCATCGAATCTGTGTTCTGTAACCAAACATGTTTCCGTTCGTGCTGGGCCCACCACAAATACATCCATAAATCTGACGAAAACCCTTACAACCCATTCCCCAACTTCAAATTCACCGGGGATTTAAGACCTCTGTACCCTCTCACCCCGCGTAGATCCGTTCCAAAACACATCAAGCGTCCTGATTACGCCCAAGATGGTCGTCCCATCAGCGAAATCAAGAACGACAGGCTCGGAAAGATCCCCGTCATGTCTGAAAAAGACCTTGAAAAAATCCGTAAGGTTTCCCAATACGGTAGAGAAGTGTTAGACATTGCTGCTAGTCATGTTAAGCCAGGAATCACCACTGATGAACTTGATGCTATTATCCACAAAGAATGTGTCAAAAGAAACTGTTATCCATCCACTTTGAACTACTATAATTACCCTAAAAGTTTCTGTTCTTCAGTCAATGAGGTCATATGTCATGGTATTCCTGACCAAACGGTGTTAAAAGACGGAGATATTGTTAATTTAGACGTTTCTTTGTACTATTTAGGGTTCCATACCGATTTAAACGAGACTTATTACGTTGGTGAGAAGGCCAAAGCTAATAAAGATATTGTTAGATTGGTTGAAACCACCAGAGAAGCTTTGGATTTGGCTATTGCAGCCGTCAAACCGGGCTTACCATTTAGAGAATTGGGTAACATCATTGAAGCACACGCTACCAAGAATAATTGTTCTGTAGTTAAGGCTTATTGTGGTCATGGTACTACACAATTATTTCATTGTCAACCAAATATTCCTCATTATGCTAAGAATAAGGCCATTGGTATTGCCAAACCAGGAATGGTGTTTACCATTGAGCCTATGTTATGTTTAGGAACTTATAAAGAGGTTACATGGCCAGATAATTGGACTTCGGTTACTCAAGATGGGAAATATTCTGCTCAATTCGAACAAATGATGGTTGTTACTGAAGATGGTTGTGAAGTATTGACTGCTAGAAAACCTGATTCTCCAGGTGGTGCTATTCCTCGTATATAAGCTAGTGAAGGTAAAGGAAATACAGCTGATGGAATTCAATTCTGAAGAAATAGTGTATATATGAATGTAAGGACGCTGTAATGGGCTGGGATGGCTCTGGCTCTATGAAGGATGCTCTTGTACAAGGCTTTTTGTGCTGGGCTTTCTTGCTAAGAATGCTCTTGGTGGTGCTTTTGGTTGTAATGAAACATTGGTGTTGGCTTTTTTTTCCGATGATTGTCTGATTTTTTCAACGTTGATATATTTTTGTTTTTTGTTAATCTCTACAAACTCAATCCTGGCCATGACTTATGTATACAGATACATCTTGTTGACACAAGGCATGTATCCGACAAACGCCGCTTTTGGTATACCTTTCTGTTTGGTTTATATTCGCTAGAGAAACCAAATATTTTAAACCAAAGGCCTTTTTAAAAATGGGTTTGCTTTGCAAGACAAGTTGGTCTTCACCGGTGGAATGAATTGCCGGTTCTTACCTATAAACTAATACATTCTAAGATTCATCGCCCCTTGTTTCATGTTTATGATTATGTTCAAGTTGTCTGAAATGCAAATATTTTATTTATTTCATTTTATTTCATTTTACACCACCTGCTAAACAAACTTTGCTTTTTTTATAAGAAACCTAGCGCCTAGACTGTATGATACTTTTTATTACCCATTAGCATAACTACTGATGCTAGTGTCGTCATCAAAACTCAATTTCAACACTCAGCCGGCGGTATATCATACATTAAATAAACTTTATTCCATGTCAGAGCTGCTACCCAGGGCTAACTAACGCTAATAAGGTATTTACTACCTTATCATCAATACAAATGATTTGGCCATGGAATCTAGGTTATTTTAGGGGTCTATATGAAAATATAATGAAACGTGAATTTTCCAGTGAAAAATCTTGAATTTTTGCATTTATATCAGCCATAAACTTCATAAAAAATGTAGGAAGATTCAGATTGACTTGCATGCAAATCACTAAGACTCCTGTAGTGTCTTAGAGTTGCTTTAAACGGTTCCCAAAATGGACTTTTAACTACCGGTTGGTCAAGATTCTACCTTTTCAAACCCCTACGGAAGTCCGTCATTCCAGGTGAAAATTATAGGCTTAAAGGACAAACCAGGCACATTGTTAAGGGGATATTAAGCCTGGTATACTTTAACACACTTCACATCAAGTTTATAGAGAATTAAGAGACTTAAGAAATTCGTTTAAATGTTGAAAACCTAAGCTAACGTTTTTTTAGATCATGACTTTTAATTACATACGAATCGGGGGAGACTACCCATGCAGATCATATTCGAAGGTTTTACAATCATAAGATTAGTATCTTTCTAATAGATAGCCTTCTGTAATCAAATACACGATACAAACCTTAGTCAAGAATAGCCTAACCCACAACAACAACAAACAAAAAACAACTTTATTAACTAATACTGAATAAAAAAAAGTCTGTTTTATCTTGACAAAAATACCATATTCAGTAATTTTGTAATATGTAACTCCTTACCAGAATTTCAATTAAACCCCTGGCTTAACCAAATCCATTGTATGCATATCGGGTATTCGAATGAGCTAAATATTTAAAAAATACCTTTGTTAACTCAATTATATTCTAAGTTCCTAGTTATTTTCATTTTTCCGACGTTGTTTCACTTGTAAATCATTTAACTATTAAACTCCTATATAGACTACTTACAATTCAACTATAACCTATAACAACTTGAAATTGCATAATTGAAACGTCCGGTTAACACCTAAATCGTTTAATCCTAATGATAGAGGGTTGTATTTTACTTTAAGTAATCTTTATAATACAAATAAAGGTCAAAAACAAGATTGCTTAAGACATCCTTATAAACATCAAGCATCAACTCTTAAGCTCTAGTACTTTAGCACTAGCTCGAACGGATATATCTTACAAAGTGTTTGGCGCCAATATATTTATCTAAAACTTCCGATTAATTTCCCATCGTTTCAAAATTTCAATCGGCGAAATTAGTCTTGGAGAAGAACAATCGATGTATTGTCTGATATAGGTAAGTTACCATATAGATAACCCAACCAGAGAATTCTACAATATGCTTAAAAGCTTTACTGGTACAATTAAGGTAATTCCTGGTTTTGGAAATAAAGGTTTTTCAATTATTTATGTCGAATGCGTTATGTACAGTTTCCATACTATGTACAACATGTTAAATCAAAATATAAGAAATGCAGCACCAAGCTCAATTTGTATAAAAAATTCTTATCGAATCCTTAACGAAGGGCACTGCCCCATTTACCAGGTCCGAAGTTAAAAATAATTACATTTAGCATAAAAGCTGTTGATCTTTTTTAACAGTTAGTATATAATAACGGTTTCGTATTCCAAAAATGGCAGAGGTTATTGGTGCCGTTTATATTGTACATATTAGTTTTTATATGCAATAAATATTATTGTAAATCTATAAATACCGGACTATTTATAAAAAGTCCGTTTAGGTGGTTATAATTGTTGATAAAAATAACAAATTAAGGGTAACGTGTAAAACATATTATACCGAGTAAATAGCCAATAATGCAGGCCGCTTCCCTGATAGAAGTACCATTATATACAATTATCCCGTTATAAGAGGATTAAATTGAACGCCATTTAAAATATGCGAGTGAAGATATATATTATATTATTAAAATAAAAATGTATCAGATGCATAAGACAGGTGCACGCAAGTTCAGGAGATAAGTATGCTAGCGCCCGGGCCGTAGCTCAGGGGAAATATTTCGCTCGAAATAATTCACTTCACATATTACTACTTAAAGGTGTCCGAGAATGGAAATATTAACCGCCGACGAACAACTGTTCCCATCGACGTGGTAATTAGACGGAAGACCGAACAAAAGGCAATCCTGACACGTAGACGAATGATAAATTAGCCGTCATAAATTGCCCAACACAGAATTGATCTGCAGTAGCGTTTAAATTGATTGTACTACCAAAATAATATTTCTTGAAATAATTTTCTGGTGCACCGGTGGCCGGTGGGTGCACGGATGTGTCTCTGGTGCACCGGTGGCTTATTTTAGATGGTCTAGGTCATGTGATCATCCACGTGACCTTTTCGCGTCCACCTTTTTGCTCCCACCGCGAAAACTTTTCACCATGTCTATCCAACTTTTAAACCCTAAAGCTGAAAGTTTAAGGAGAAATCAAGCCCTTCAAGTCAATATTGCTGCTGCTACTGGCTTGCAACAGGTGCTTGGGTCCAACCTCGGTCCAAAAGGAACGTTGAAATTGCTCGTGGACGGCTCAGGAAACCTCAAACTCACCAAAGATGGGAAAGTTTTACTAAGCGAGATGCAAATCCAACACCCAACTGCCGTAATGATAGCTCGTGCGGCTACTGCCCAAGACGAAATCACCGGAGACGGTACCACGACCGTGGTGTTGTTGGTAGGAGAACTCTTGAAACAAGCCGAGAGATTTATCATCGAAGGAATTCATCCACGAATCATTGTTGATGGGTTTGACGTTGCTAAGGCCCAAAGTTTGCTCTTTTTGGACGAATTCAAGCAATCTAAGACAGAATTTGATAGAGAATTTCTTCTCCAGATTGCCCGGAGCTCTTTATCAACCAAATTGACGCCCGATTTGACGTCAGTTTTGGCACCAATTGTGACTGATTCGGTATTAACCATCAAAGAAAATGAGTCAATTGACTTACACATGATTGAGATCATGACGATGCAGTACGGAGATGCTAAAGAAACCGAATTAATCAAGGGATTGGTGTTGGATCATGGCGCTAGACACCCAGATATGCCAAAATCCTTACGTAATTGTTATATATTAATCTTGAATGTTTCATTAGAGTACGAAAAAACCGAAGTTAACTCGGGATTTTTCTATTCATCGGTGGAACAAAGGGAAAAATTGGTTGCTAGTGAACGGAAATTCGTTGATGAGAAGTTAAAGAAGATTATTGATTTAAAGAATACTGTGTGCGAATTAGGCTCTGATAAGTCTTTTGTAATCATTAACCAGAAGGGAATTGATCCTATGTCTTTGGACATTTTGGCCAAAAACGGAATTCTTGCGTTAAGAAGAGCCAAAAGGAGAAATATGGAAAGATTACAATTGATTTGTGGAGGTGAAGCTCAAAATTCGGTTGATGATTTATCACCAGATATTTTGGGTTGGAGTGGTTATGTTTACGAAAATAGTATAGGTGAAGATAAATTCACTTATATTACTGAAAACAAAGATCCTAAATCTGTATCTATTTTAATTAAAGGGTCAAATAATTACGTCATCCAACAAACCAAAGATGCCGTTAGAGATGGTTTAAGATCCATTAAAAACGTTTTAACTGATCGTGCAGTTGTACCTGGTGCTGGTGCATTTTATTTAAGTTGTTCAAATCATTTAAATAACTCTAAAGATATTAAAGGTAAGAATAAAATTGGTGCTAAAATCTTTAGTGAATCTCTTTTGGTTGTACCAAAACTTTTAAGTTTAAATGCTGGATTAGATTCATTAGAAACTTTAACTAATTGTTCTGATGAAATAGCTGAAGGTAGAAAAGTTGGTATTGATCTTAAAACTGGTGAACCAATGGATCCTGCTATTGAAGGGGTTTGGGATAGTTATAGAGTTATTAGAAATGCTCTTAGTTCTGCTGTTGGTATTGCTCTGAACTTGTTATTATGTGATGAGTTGTTGAAAGCAGGTAAGAGTTCATTGAAGGGTGGTCCTGGTGGTCCTGGTGGGGCTCCTGGTGGTGGAATGCCTGGAATGCCGGGTGGAATGCCTGGTGCTCCTGGTGGAATGCCTATGATGTAAGTAGCATAATATATACCTGAAAATAGTAAAATTGTATTAGATCTGTTTTTTTTTTTTTTTTGATGACTCTTGTGATTGCTATGTGGTTGTTATGATGAAGGAAGTTGAGCAGTTGTTGTTTATATATTGATAGTGGCTATTCTGCTATTGTTTGTTTGGGTTTGGGTTTTCATTCGTTGAACAGGGCACTTGTCTGACACTTCTGGTTAGCCATATACTTCATTTGTCGAACAGGGCACTTGTCTATAACTTTTGGTCAGCCATAAAGTTCATTCACATGTGCAATAGTATATACATTAGAATAGCCTTTAAGCATTAAATGTCCCATGATCGGGTTTATTTTGAAACTTTTTAAGGACAAATAAACTAGCCAAGGTATTATTCACCTAAACCATTGTTTACTATTGGCCGAAACCACAACATTTCAGATACCATTCTCGACAGTTAAGTTAATTCTCCGGGTCATTTTTTACTACTCTTACGGCGTTGTTTTGCCCTAACAAATAGCTTTATGGCGTACAAATTACAGCTATGGCGCCTCGCCTAACTCGTTATTATATCCGCCCCGCTTAGTGCTATGCCTTTTTTTGGTAACTATATGTATATCTATATAGCTCTCTAGTATAATAATAGTTTTGGCTTTTCATTCTATAATTATGTGTAGTTATCAAGCAAACCTACTTCCCCAGTCATCTTGCCTAATCTAACTCCGCTAATCTCCCATTTGATCTACCATATTTCAATCCCACCATGTTCTGAAAATGAATATTTTCCTCCAAAATGGTAATCGTTTCGTCAATATTTTCTTCAACGGATTACGTATTCCGTACCCATACTACTCTACTTCTACGCCTTTTCAGTTACAAAATTTTCTACTAAGAGGGAGTTAACCTTCGTGCGAGGGACTTAGTACAAGTTATAACCCCAATACATTTTAAACGTCATCGATTACTCTCTATACTCTAACGATCGATTGCCCATGACGCTTATTGCTTACTTAAATACTTGTAAAAGTTTAGTACACACTACCGCTGACGTACACCGACTATTTAAAAAAATTGAATTTCATACTTTGCCAATCTTCATCGGTTAACTCCCTTATATCCAACCGAATATAAATAATATACTACTACTAGCTACATAATCCCCTTACATCATTATAATACTTCAAAAGCACTTGCTTTACATCACCATCACTCTGCATGTCATATGCTTACGTAGCTAATCGTACTTTTAAAAATATGTGCAGTAATAGTTCGATCATCACTCGTCACCCATAAAGCGCCCATCACAAAACCTTATTTTAGATAAAAATAACTATAACTGTAATGTTAAAAATATTTTTTAAATCAATCTACTAGACCTAAATAAAATAGTTAATTAACTAAATACTAAAAAAATATAACCTACTATAATGAAAAACATCATAAGCAGTTTCTAAAATAAATCCAGCGGGGCAAGATGGTGCATTATGCATCAGTTGAGATGTCTACATTCCTGTATACCAGTAATGGGAAACTAATAGTACACTCAATACAATAGTTTATTATATCCCAACATAGGGGGATAACTTAGATACCGCCGGCGGATTTAATTTGAGACAAACTCCACTAAAAGCCACCGGATTTAATCACATATCCGCTACAAAAATCCACGCTGCAATCATAGCAGATGGAATGTAAACCCTCAGCGCAAACTTACCTGAAATGTAATCCATAACTTAGCTTTAAAGTTTACCGCTATGAATATTAGTAAGGTATTAAATTTCCTGTTGAGTAAGGTTTTCTAAACCCCGAAACAGTATATTTACAATGATTTTGATTTTACATGCAGGGCCTTCGGGTACCGGCACAAAATATGCATATGTATTACATGCAATTAATAATTTAAATACCGCGATCCGGTTAATAAAGGGAGTCTTTGTATGAGCAGGTGTCGAAACAGCGGCTCATCAAGTACCCTTCATTAAAGGACAGGTTACACGCCCGTGGTACCTTGGTTATCACCCGCCCTGCTGCAAAAATCCGCTTTAAGTGTAATCCTGATTTTTATCCGAGACCTTTTTAACCGGGCTCGTTCAAAAAGCCGACGACTTTTATCACCATGCCTTTTAATACAAGTTACAATTCTATTTTATAATGTCTTTATTAAATATTAATATGATTTGCATACTTTAAACCGATTTAATATTTAAAACTTTATTCATTCCTATATAATTAATTAAACTAGTTTAATTGGTACATATTTCGAAGCTTAACTCTACGTCTCGAACATTTCCAGTGCGGGTTTCCATACATTATCTCTAACTTAGTTTAATGATATTATTTTAATGGCCTGGAGTTCCGTAAGATACAGCCATGATATAATTAACATCCACTGCATATTGTAAATTTTTTCCCTGAAATTTATAATTGATCTCAAGGTGTAGAGGGCTTAGACACAGCAACTGTAACAGATTTTCATGAGAGAATTTGACGTTTGAACGATTAGTCACGATGTAATCCTGATGACTTACATTCGTGGATGCCTAAGCCTTACCACGATAAGGTTTACTACTTGTTACGTAACCAAATGACGTTCCCCGACTGCTATAATTGTTCTAATTATAATCGAATATGCGTGTGGATAGGTCCTGTACCGGTCCGGCACATAATTTCCAACTGGCGTTACCTGCAGAAGCCTTTTCTAACAGGATTTCCAGTTTTTTTTTATAATTTAATTTGTTTTTTTTTTTTTTTTTTTTTTTTTTTTTTTTTTTTGAATGGACCTTGAGAATGTCTATAGTACTAAACTAATATATAAACAATTTGTATCTCAAGATTTCTCCAGCTTATCAAGTTTTTTTTCAAAATCAACCTCCTGTACGATCTACTATTTTAATCTCCTATTTTTGTAAACACCTGTGAAGTGGAATATTAATGTTAGTGGCCCATTATAACAACATGGAATGGAACAAGAATAATGAAAATATCGAAGGGAATTATACTGGCACTTACTACTCCAATGAAATGCCTCTCACTCAAGAGATGAACCATACCTCAGAATCAATTGAAAATAGCTACAATGTAGATCAATCACCAAGAAGTACAACCAATAATACAAGCGCCAGAGCTGAAGATGTTGAAGATACCAGGTCAACCACTACTGGAATTCCTGGTCTTAATAGTCAAATGACTTCTAATGCCGGCATGGGCACCCACCCATCGTCAGCAGGAGTTCCTATTACTGCCAATGGTGCAATGGCCCCAACAAGTCAATCGGCATTGGTTGGTAATAATATGACGTCAAACTCTATGGTAACACCTGTTGGACAAATGGGGTCTATGGTTCCACCTCCACATCAGCTTGGACACCCTCCACAGATGTCGATTCATATAAACCATCCATCCCAATTTCCAATTCATGGACATCAAGTTGCTGGTCAAATACCATCCCAAGTTGCTGGTCAAATACCTTCCCAAGTTGCAGGTCAAAACCATCAAATTCCTTCTACACAACAGGTTACAGGTCCACCACCTCTACACCAAGGGGTGATGATGGGAATTCCTCAATTTCCTCCTAGTTTATCGCATTCGAATAATATGACCCACCATCAAATAGCTCCAATATTATCTAGGTCAGCCGATGGTTCTCGTAAAAGATCTGGTTCTAGTTCAAGATCTTCTAAAAGTGGCCATGCAAGTGACTCGTCTTCTAGTCCAACTACTAAATCTCCTAATTCTATTTCTAAAAACCCGGCTAAACGGTCTAGAATGGGTTGTATTACTTGTAGACAACGTAAAAAAAGATGTAGTGAAACTAGACCAAAATGTGCTGAATGTTCAAGACTTAAATTGAATTGTGTTTGGCCTATTCCTGGTACCGAACATAAGAATAAATCCAAAGAAATGAAGGAAGAGGAAAACACAATTAATCATGAAATTTATGGTAAAATTAAAGTGTTAAGAGGAATTGTAGAATATAAAAGTGATGACCCTCTGCATAATCCTGAGCCAAGCTATCCCAATTAAGTTAGACACCATACATAAGATAGATATTGATTACAGAAATGGTGTTATTATTTTAATTTACTAGGTACAATTTAATCTAGTAGACCTAGAAATAAATCCTAGTAAAAATTATAAGACAATGAAAATTATGCATAACAGACGAGGCCATAAACTGGGATAGGTTAGAGCCATTTTTGGCTTGGACGCAAAGTATTAGAGAGTGGGGGGCATGGATAACAATTAACTATAGTTTAGCATTAGATAGAAGACGGTTACTAAAAAGGAACTTGCCGGTGCTAGTGGGGGCGGCGGGGTCGACCCGGCTGGTCGCATTGTCTGGGCCCAAATAAAATGCCGCTGAATCGATCTACACCCACACACTACGCCGCGCCACGCCATGCCACGCGCCGGTTTCGGTTGGGCAGAGGTGAATCCCGGTTTGTTCCCGAATTTTATTCGTTGCATTTCAAAATTGCATTACATTTCAGGTGCATTGAAATCTAATATTATTATTATGCCGGCAATTTTTTGCTGCACTTTGATAAGCATTTATGGTTCAATTGCATTTAATATATTTTGTCACCATTTCAAACGGGTAAAGTTTAATGCGCAGATATTCCGACAGGGCCAATGTGCAATTTCCGAACTTCCAGTTGATAACAGAAGATGCATTGGCAAAAAGAATTTTACTGACATTTAATAAATTATCATTGCTTAATAAACTATTTAGACCTTGTGGTATATAGACTTGTATAATTATTTTTGTATTTTTAGTGTACATTGCATTTAATACTTAACTCTTTGCCTTAAATCTTTGGTGCATTCAATGGTGCGCGACGGGTCGAGGGCCGTGCGCGACGGGCGGTAAGTTGCATGAAGGGATCTCATGCGATGAGTTGCATCCAAATCTTAGACAAGTGAATTTCATTTCTCCGATATACCGAAATTTGTTTAAAATTGTGAATAAAGTTGTTGCTTAAGTTTAATATGAAATTGTGTTTAAATTTTTATTATACTAATTTTTGTTCTTCGGCTAACCAAAGGTATTCTCACCCACGCATGCCGGTTCTATCTCGTATTAAGTGGCGCCCTAATTTTTGACTCTGTGGTGCTGGCTACCGGAAGGTATTTCCTCTATTGGCAACAAAGTTTACTCTGGTTGGCGAATGGTGTAAATCTCTCTCGGCTATATGTATCTATTCACCCGATGTATGATGCAACTAGTAGCCCGGGATGGGCATGAATTCAATAAAATTATGCAGGTGACGCATTACCGTCATCGATTACCCTTGTATCAACAAAATCTTGATTGAACAGGTATCTATATTTAACCTATAATGGCTCATGTACTACACCACCATGGTGCGCGGTGGGCGTACAAAGGCCAGTACCGGAACAGTGCGCGGTACCACCATCGCCAATTTTTGCGAGCTGCGAATGCCTGGCCACACAGGTGAGGAGCCGAAGGGCATACAAACGAGGAGCAACATAACAGGTGAGGGAGCTCCAAGGCAGCAATTCCAAGGCAGCTACTGAACATAAGCATCTAGAACTGTCACTGACCCAGACCACTCAGACCCCTTTATGTTGTCACTGACCCCTCCCAGACCCCTCTAATCCCATTTGAATCCCGTTCCAGCCCTACGGATCATCTCTGGGCCTACGGATCATCTCTGCAACCCTGCAAGCATCTCACCACAATTCGCTCACTCTCCCGCCGCAACACCACCACCGTCCCATCCTAACACCATTTACCGCACCCTAACACCAGTCTCGCACCCCAACACCTCACCAACCAGCAATCTCAACTCGCGAACTCTCCAAACAACACCATGTCTTTAATCCAATCCATGTCCCTAAGAGACAAACAAATAGGTATGTCGCCCCCAAACTTGCCCAGCACCTCCCCACGGTCCTCTACTAACATCCAGAAACGTTGCAGCACATGCTCCATCTCAACAAGGACGGCAATGCCGACCTCACCACCGCCGCTAAATCAGATGATCTTATATGGAAAGCGCTCGTCCTCGACGAAAAATCTCGCTCCATCGTGTCGTCCGTCCTCCGTGTAAACGATCTCTTGCGGTGCGGTATCACGATCCACTCGCTAATCACGTCCAAACGGTCGCCGTTGCCAGATATCCCCGTGATCTATTTCATCGAACCCACCATAGAGAACATCCTCATCATCATTGAAGACTTATCCAACGACAAATACGACGATTTTTATATCAATTTCACTCTGAACATCAACAGAGAGCTTCTTGAGGAGCTTGCTAAGAAGGTTTCGCTCATTGGAAAGAGCTATAAGATCAAACAAGTGTATGATCAATACCTTAATTACATTGTAACTGAACCTAATCTTTTCTCTTTAGACCACCAGTCTATCTTTGTAAAATTCAACCATCCTCTGGCGTCTGAGGACGAGATTCATGCGTTGGCCAACCGGTTATCGGATGGGTTATTGTCTGTGATTTTAACCATGGATAATATACCTATAATAAGATGTCAAAGAAATGGTCCTGCTGAGTTTGTAGCTTCCCAATTGGATTTGAAACTTAGAGATTATCTTTCGAATTCGAAAGCGCTGGTGAATACGCTTCAACAACGGTCGGTGCTTATTTTAACCGATAGAAATATTGATTTGGCGTCGATGTTTAATCATTCTTGGATCTATCAATGTATGATTAGTGATGTGTTTAAGTTAAAGAGAAACACCATCTACATTGAAGAACTGAATAAGAGTTATGATATTGATCCTAAAGATTTCTTTTGGAATAAAAATTCTCAATTACCGTTCCCAGATGTGGTTGAAAATGCTAATATTGAATTAGAAGCGTATAAAAAGGAAGCTCAAGAACTTACTAATCAAACTGGTATTACTTCCCTTAATGATATTGATAATAATGCTGATACTGCCAAAATACAACAAGCTGTAGATGCATTACCCGAATTAACCAGCAGAAAAGCCACTTTAGATATGCATATGGATGTTTTAGCTAGTTTATTAAAAGAATTAGAAGCTAAACTGTTGGATAAATTCTTTGAAATTGAACAAAATTATAATAATCCAAAAGTTGAACAAGAATTCTTGGAACTTTTAGGTGAAACTCTGAAAAAAGATAATATTAATGATAAATTAAGAACTTTTATAATTCTTTATTTATCAGATAATTTAAGTCCTCAATTCATTAATAGTGTAAAATTAAAATTAAAAGAATTAAATCCTGCTATTGATCTTTCAGCTTTGAATTACATTGAAAAATTCAAACAGATTACCAAATTATCTAATTTTTCTTCAAATGATGAAACTAATGTTAATCATGATTTAAATGTTAGTGGTTCTAATAATTCCGCTCTTTTTAATAATTTATCTTCTAGATTATATGGTTTAACTGAAGGTAAATTATCTGGAGGTTTAAATACTTTAACTTCAGGTTTAAAAAAACTTTTACCTAATAAGAAAAATTTACCAATTACTAGTATAGTTGAATCTATAATGGATCCAAATAACACCAGTTCTAATTCTATTCAATTAACTGATGATTATCTTTATTTAGATCCAAAATTAAGAGGTGGGCATTCAAAACCTCCTAAAAGACAAAGTTATAGTGAAGCAATGGTGTTTATAGTTGGAGGTGGTAATTATTTAGAGTATCAAAACTTACAAGAATATGGACAGGAGAGTGGTAAAAGAATTATATATGGGAGTTCCGATATTATGACTGCGGAAGAATTTTTGCAAGAGTGTGGTAAGTTAGGAAGCGATTAGGAGAGGTGTAAGTAGATGTAGTGATGTAGTACCAGAGGTGGTTGTGTAGCGATGCAACAGTAGTGGCTCATTTACATATAGCTTATTGCTGGCTCCTATGCAAAACTCTCTACGATAATAAATATACAGATTCCTACTTGTGCATAGTGCATGGAAGTACTTTTGTTTGTACTGCTATTGGACACAACTGCTCTTGTCGTAAATTAGTTTGCATAACTTTTTTAGTAACCACCACCGATCTACAACCTCGTACTGGCTCGTCGCTTGTTCTAGGCTGTAATATGCATAGATCCCCAATTTAAGGCGCTGTGGAACTGATGATTAGCGTCCGGTGCATGAACAGGTGCATGGCGTTGTCTATTTGTATTGTTTACCGCTATTGTTAACGTCCATTGTTAACGTCCATTGTTATAATGATACAGTTAATCCCATTAAAATTTCACACCTCCACTAACAAGAATATGTCGTTGCGACATCTAAAATTCAGACTAGGGAATTTCAAATTCGCTCTTCATTTTGTATTATTCGTAGCAACATAATTAAAAATTCTTCATTTAAATTTTGAATTTCGCTATAGATTATATACAAATCATAAATAAAATATATAATTCTCTTTTTATTTTGTTAAATTCGCTTTCTCTAAAGTATAATTACTCCTCTAAGTAAAATAAATTCGTATTCAAAAAATTAATTGATCGCATGT